>JAAGAY010000508.1:0-75076 GCA_011801015.1 Ardeotis arabs | reverse complement strand
AAGGGAGGTTGTAGTGAGCTAGGGGTCGGCCTTTTCTCTCGTGTAGACAGTGATAGAACTAGAGGCAATGGTTTCAAGCTGCGCCAGGGGAGATTCAGGCTGGACATTAGGAAATATTACTTCTCAGAAAGGGTAGTCAGGCACTGGAATGCACTGCCCAGGGAAGTGGTGGAGTCACCGACCATGGGGGTGTTCAAGAAACGTTTGGATGTTGTGTTGAGGGATTTGATTTAGTTGAGAAGTATTGGTGATGGTTGGACTGGATGATCTTTTAGGTCTTTTCCAATCTTGATAATTCTGTGATTCTGTGATTCTGTGAAATCCTTCCACAAAGGGACTCAATTACCATGGCATCTTGAGACTGTCAGCAAGCTGCAAAAGACCATCTTTCTAAGGTCTTTCTGAAACTTGGGGTTGTCAGCTGAATTTCACTTGCCATATCTGAGCAGCCCTGAGAAGGACTTGGGAGTGCTGGTGGACAAGAAGCTCAACATGAGCCGGCAATGAGCCCTTGTGGCCCAGAAGGCAAACCACATCCCGGGCTGCATCTAGAGGAGCGTGGCCCACAGGTCGAGGCAGGTGATTCTCTCCCTCTACTCTTCCTTGGAGTACTGTGTCCAGTTCTGGAGCCCCCAACATAAGAAGGACATGGACCAGTTGGAGAAGGTCCAGAGGAGGGCCACAAAGATGATAAGAGGGCTGGAGCATCTTTCCTATGAGGACAGGCTGAGAGAGTTGGGGCTGTTCAGCCTGGAGAAGAGGAGGCTCCGGGGAGACCTGATAGTGGTCTTCCAGTACCTCAAGGTGGCCTACAAGAAAGATGGGGAGAGGCTGTTCAGTAGGGCCTGTTGTGACAGGACTAGGGGTAATGGTTTTAAAATAGAGGGAGGTAGATTTAGATTAGATATTAGGAAAAAAAATTTTTACAATGAGAGTTGTAGAACACTGGAACAGGTTGCCCAGAGAGGTGGTGGATTCCCTATCCCTGGAAACGTTCAGGGCCAGGCTGGATGAGGCTCTGAGCAACCTGATCTAGTTGGGGATGTCTCTGCTCCTTGCAGGGGGGTTGGACTAGATGACCTTTGAAGGTCCCTTCCAACCCTAACCATTCTATGATTCTATGATTCTATCTCTACTTGATTATGCAGTATATTTCTTATATATAGCATACTATATATCTAGAAATTATAGGAATAGAGATGAAAGAGAGCAACTTAAATTTTAAAAGTACATGGTTCTTGCAGGATGAAACCTGTGAAAGTGATTGCAATCATTGATCCTCATATGTAGATACCACCATTTGTTATTGCGTACTCTTTTAACAGGAATCTCCTTACACATCTATATAAATTAAGCAGCCTGAAATACCTAACCCTTCTGCATATGCAGAACAATTAGGAAATAACCAGTAGCTAAAAGGTAGTAAATAGAAATCAATATGTTTTTCTGAAAGATAATTATCCAGTCCAATACACAGGTGAACACAACATGTTATTCAGGTGAGGAAAAAGATGGTACAGGTAATGTCTATGTAAACTTGTGTAAGCCCAGATAAGATAACCACTATAAATGATACAAACTTTCTTGTCCTAGAGCTGGTTGATCAAACACCACCAAAGTCTACAAAGCTCAGAAAGCAAATACCGAGAACGGCACTTAGTTGTGTCCATAGATGTATTATTGACAAAAGTCAGAAATAGAAGCAGAAGATAAACTTTGGAAGCGAATTTTAGAAATCAGCATGCAAAGTATAAGCTTGGCTTCAGAAAAAGATATGAACTTGCTACCGTCTTTCTCAAGCACAACATTATGCCAGGTCAAGTGAAATACTGTACAAACAATTTGAACTTTCTTATCCCAGAGCCAGTTGATCAAACACCATCAAGGTTTGCAAAGCTCAGAAAGCGAATATTGGGAATGACAGTTGTGTCCATAGATGTATTATTGACAAAAGTCAGAAATAGAAGCAGAGGATAAACTTTGGAAGTGAATTTTAGAAATCAGTATGTAAGGCATAAACTTGGCTTCAGAAAAAGATGTGAACTTGCTACTGTCTTTCTCAAGGACAACGTTATGCCACATCAAGTGAAATACTGTGCTGGGGATGTTTGAAAAAATGTGGTCCTGGGCTGTTCCATAGCAGCTGACTATGTGGGAGTAGCCGTGGCGTGGCATTGGAGCAGTGAAGGCAGGGGCTGGTGGTGGTCTGGAAAAGAACAAACATCCCCTTTCTTACTGTTAAAAAACTGTAAGCAAAGATTTTGTGTTCATGTATCTGTGGAAGATTGGTGTTTTTTGCAATAATTTTTTTTTTTTTTTTCAGTAAATACTTTACTTTTGAATGACAAATTGTTGTTTCGTGCTTCAAGATACAACTTTGTCATTGTTTGGGGTACTTCATGGATCTTCCCTGCCTCTGCTTTTTTTCTGCCTGGCTATTGCTGCCTGTGGATTTCAGATACCCCAAGTAGGAAGAGGAGGGCTATTTTGCCAGGCACTCCAGCAGGACTGGCTGCATTCACCAGAAGAAGAGAAGCTGCATAGTCGTGAGGTGTGAGGAGTACCCAGGGTGCCTCCTGTGCCCACCACATGAGGAGGAAAGGTGCTGCTGCCCCATCCATGCAGTGAACTCAGGGCACAAAGTATTTCTGTACCATCAGGGAAAAAAAATGGCCTTCAGCAGGGATCCAGGCAAGTGAATTGCATGAATGTTTTACATAAAAGTGCAGGGTTTTTTAAAGGATCACTGATATAAAATAGCGGTATCTCCATCAGTTTGAGGTGTCCGTCATTTCAATTAGTCTTTTAGAATGAAAATGGCTAAGTTATCCAAACACTCATCCAAACTTTTTATGATACAAGTCTGACATGGGCTGAATTTCTCCTCTTTCTCTATTAACAGTGTTTAGAATTGCTAAACTTCCAATAAGTAAGTCTAATTAAAAGCCTGAAGTCTAATAGGATTATTTCAAACCTCTGTGTCTTTTGATGTCCACCTAGTAGTGTGTTTTTTATATAGTACAAAATATTTCATATTAAAACAAAGTAACCAGCTTTTCTTTCCACATTTTATGTTCTGTTACGATTTCACCAAATATTGGGCAAATATGACTCTGAATACAGGCAAATAAACCTTGACTTCTGTTACCAATTCTTCATGGAGCCTGTGAAGTTTGACAGTGAGACTCACCATTTTTGGGCTGTGTCTGTAGGTAGTATTCATAATTACATGGAGTCTGACCTGTGCTCCTACATCTGCCATTTAAAGCCAGAACCATTTGCTTGGATAGAATTCCAAGTCTTTTGGTAATCTGTCAATGCAGTTCAATGCAGTACTACAAATCTTAAGAGGTTTTTGCATCTTAAGAAGATGAAAGTGCATTGAGGCACCCTGACAAAAATGGAGATTTTTCCAAATGTGTAAGAGAAGATCTGCAGAATTACAGAAGGCTTTAGTTTCCCTATAGCTCATTCATTTACCCAGGATGTGGTGGCTGAGCTGAAGATTCAAAACCCACAGATTTACTGTAAGCAAACACTTTCAGTACAGAAATAAAATTAGAAAAAAATTCCAGTGAAATGAGATCTGTCAGAAAACATAACTTCATTGACAGAGAAATGTTTCAAGAAAGTGAACTGTTTTGTAACAGCTTTCTTGAAAGCCGCTTAACTGCTGGCTCTGAGAAGCCTTGCCTTGAAAATAGTACTGGTGGTGGGGACTCTGGAGCTGGCGTGTGCCGTTCTGCCCCACAAGCTGCCTCGTGGGCTGCCCCAGGGCCTCCCCGCATTGCATCTGATGCCCTTGGTACCCTGAGTCAGTGAGCACCCTTAAAATCCAGGAGGTGGGGGTTCTGAATTTGACTTTATTTTAAAATATATTGTAGAGTAATCCTTTAAAAGCAACTCCTTTCTATAGAAAATGTCAACATTCTCTATCTCTACTCATCGCAGCTCCCTCTTTCCCTTCCAGTCCCAAGATATTCCTGGGGTTGGAGCTGAAAGCATCCAGCATCCAGTCACCCTTGCGTGGGGCTCAGTGTCCCTCCCACTGGGTCCCTCCAGCCTCCTTAGCTCCCATCCCTCACTCCCTGATGGTGCTGGTGACAACATCTGCCCTCCTGGCTCTTTCTTCATTCACCCAGGTCCACCAGACTCCTCTGTAGCAGCACTCAGGTCGGATGGGAGGGCAGGAGGTGTCTGACACCACAATAGATGGTACAAAGCTATGGAGACATCTGAGAAAACTCCTGTTGTTTTGACAGAAGGAAAATAACTCTCACAACACTAAATGAAGTCAGAGTGTGCGACTCCACTACAAGTACATTGCTGTATTAATACATTGTTTGCAATATTTTCTTCTTCTTTAAATGGTTAAATAGAGTTGGACGGGAATAAATAATGTATTATAACATAAACCATTCCAAGAATGATACATCTGCAGCAATCTACTCAAACTGCCAAGCAGCATTATACAACTTTCCTCATCTTTTCCTAGTTCTGGCTTTTTAGTAAAGCCTGTATGCCTCAAAATGTTTTTGTTTACAGGGAGAGGGGGGATCATTTCTTGGTGATTATCCACTGCTTACTGAAACAGGATATTTCATGTAAACTGTGGCTGATAGGTTTGAGCAACTGGCAATTTCCATGAATCAAATTGTGATCACGAGGAAAACATTTGGAAAACATTAACTTATTTGGAGTTGTTGCAATACTGTGCATTCACAGGGAAATTGTGAAAGTGCTGTTCCACAGACAGAAATAAAATCATGCTGGGTGATGTTTCATTGCTGTTATAAGCAAATCTTAAAGTAGGCTTTAGGAAGCGTGAGTTCTGCTGAAGTCCTGGGATAAAATTGAAAAATAGTATGGATGCTAAAAAGGATGGCTTGTAAAGCAAGCATTTGAGGTTGCAAAACAAAGGAAAGCTAAAGGGAGATTGGAAAAGAGCAGGGATAGTGAAGGCATCGGTGAGGAAGGGGTGTTCTTACCTAGGCTCCAGTTCATTAGTACCCAGCTGTGATTTATGTTACTCCAAGAAGGTGCAGCAAAAGCAACTCGTCTCTGACAGCTGTACTAAATATTGTCCTGTCTGTCTCAACACACTTCTCCAGGCCTTATGAATGAATGAGCTCAATGCATATTTTTACTTAACTAAATGCAGAGGAATGGTTTGACTGTTCAGTGCTGAGTCCTGAAAATTAATAGGCAAAATTCATTTGAATACAGTGAATGCATATTTTAGTGGACTTAATTAAAGACTTTCTGCAAAGGCAAATGGATTGTACATCCCTTCTTCTTAGTTTACTTAAAATATTCCAGCAAAGAAACGCTGGCTTTATTTCATGGATCTATACGGTTTTCTCTTTGCCTTGCTAGGCCCGTGTAGCATATCTAAATCTCACTCTCTCAGCTCACCCACAACAGGCTAAAATTCATTTGGAAGTTAATACACTACTTTGAACAAAAGTAGTCTTGAAAGTAATCATACTTATATAGTTTGGTATTTGGGGAAGTCTAATTTGTTTATAATCTTATGTAGAGTATGTGAGCATATTAATCAGTTTGTGTTCTTGGAAACAATACTAATTTTAAAAACTAAATAAAGCTAATGCCTTTGAGTATCAAACCCTTATTTCTGTTTCTCTTTCTCACTAGCATTGTTTGGCATAACAGAGCAGAAGAGTAGAGTAACAGCAAAAGACCATCAAACTGACAAATAAATTCAGTATTTCTATGCAGTGGTTTCTCTCTCTGGCAAATATGTCACATTTCTTAGTGTAGTAATCCCGTTGATATAAAAATGAACATGGTTTGAACATAAGCATGAAACAAGGACATTTCATGTATATCTAACATGTGCATAATTTGTAGATTTGGGCTGTATAATAATTTTAATAAATCAGTAGAAATTGATAAATAATAACATCAGAAATTTATGCTGTGTTTTATTTTATTAAACATCAGTAATGTCAACTTTAGTTTGAAATTCTCATCCTTAATTTTTTGGATTAGGAGGCAGCAGGAAAATGTGTAAAAAAGCTTTTTTTCTCTTAGACTATTGGAAAATGTCAGCAGTTCATGCTGCTTAACATTTCCCATTCCAGAACTGAACTATGTTTGAGCTGACTTTACTTTTGGAAATGCAGCTGAAAACATAATCTGACTCTAAATCCTATAGTTGGATAGTGATGCCCCTTGAATGGCACTTGCACTTTTCCGCAGAAAGAATCATAGAATCATTAGGGTTGGAAGGGACTTTTAAAGGTCATCTAGTCCATCCCCCTACAATGAGCAGGGACATCTTCGACTAGATCAGGTTGCTCAGAGCCCCATTCAACCTGGCCTTGAACATTTCCAGGGATGGGGCATCCACCACCTCTCTGGGCAACCTGTTTCAGTTCCTGTTTCAGTTCCACCACCCTCATTGTAAAAAATTTTCTTCCTAATATCTAATCTGAATCTACCTCCCTCTATTTCAAAACCATTACCCCTTGTCCTGTCACAACAGGCCCTACTGAAGAGTTTTTCCCGTCTCTCCTGTAGGCCTCCTTTAGGTATTAGAAGGCCACTATAAGGTCTCCCCAGAGCCTTCTCTTTTCCAGGCTGAACAGCCCCAACTCTCTCAGCCTGTCCTTGTAGGAGAGGTGCTTCAGCCCTCTGATCATCTTCATGGCCTCCTCTGGACCCTCTCCAACTGGCCCATGTCATTCTTATGTTGGGGGCTCCAGAACTGGATGCAGTATTCCAGGTGGCGTCTCACAAGAAGATATATTAGTTGTACATCTAGAAATCCGTTCTGAGGACTAGGAATGAAACATAAAGAGTTCAATTGCCTTATATAAAATACTGTTTAAACTAGTAGAGCTGTGCTGGTTCCTACTGGCAGTTGGCTGGTCTATGTCTTAGAAATCTTTGCTAATAGTTAGGATATCTTTTCAATAATATACTCATTCTTGTAATAGAAACATTATAGGAAAATGTACACCTCCTATCTGGCAGTCAAGTCTCTTGTTATTTTGTCTTTAAATCCTTAAAGCTCTTGAGTGAAAAAAGAGGATACTCCTCACTGCCAAACAGAATGTCATCCGAGTCCAGGCTACATCAATACTGAATATAAGTCACATTTTTCTGAACATTTGTTAGAAATACGTGAAGTGAACTGCTGGTCGTTTCCTCTCTCTGCTAGACAGATGTGTTTACAAACTACTAGGAAAAGGAATCGAGTTGGCAGCAAAGTTAACACGATGGCAAAATAGTGAACGCATGTGGGAATATCTGAGAGCACTTTGAAAGCACTCCAGGAGAAAATGGAGAAAGTTGCATTTCTAAGTTTCTTTAGGTTTTGAACAGATAAATATTGGAATTGACTCCAAATTATTTATGGGTTTACACTCGATGTATGTTTTCTACGAAAATTTTTAAGTGATGTCCGATTACTATTTAGACAGTGTGCATGCAAACTGATCCAAAAAGATAGACAGAGAAAGGATTTTAATAAGGATTCTGTTAATTGTTCTAAAGGTTTAATTAGTATTTTACATTTTCTCCTCATTATGAATGATAAAGTTGTATGAGGAGAAAAGAGAAGAAAGAAGAAAAGCAAGCAAATATAAAAATTCTTTCAGAAAAATGAATTAAATGGAGCTAGATGCAGGATGTAATGCAAAAGACAGACACAAAAAACATGACATTGGCTCATGGACAACAGACAGGGTATACTGGTAGGATATTTAAAGCTGTAAAGCTAGAATGAATGAAAGAATCATTAGGCAGATACTTTGCACAGTGTGCCACACACTAACACTGCTGAATCACACCATGAAAACTGAGAGAAAAACAGACACATAAAAATCCTGATATACTAGAAGACAATGTCTCTTCAGACTTCTGTATTAAAACTAGATCTTTTTATATCACATCTTCTTCATTATAATGATAGTTGCCATAACACTACTCAGTAATGAACTGAAATAGAAAATTAAATACAGAATCTCCCTATTATTTCTTTCCATATTAAAGAAACTTTTAAAGTCATAAATGGATAACACTGTCATCTTTCGTTGAGGCCAGATAGAACATAAATTAATTATATTTATAATGCCGAAAATCAGCCCTTGCCATAATCCTAATTATTTGCAGAATAATTATGTTTCACCACTGATCAAAGCAAGGATTATACCAACTAAGTTTCTAATTTTTCTTCTTTGTATGCAGAAGTTCAGACACCACTTACTTCTTGTACAGTGGAGGAAAAAAAGACTACTCAGACAATAGCTGTCCCTTAAATTCTTATTTTTTTTGCCATAAGGACGTTGTTTCTTGTGGTAAGAATTACATTTCTAAGTGGTCAATGATGTTGTTTCTTTTTACTGAGTAGTAGGCTAGACATTTTCAATGTATTTCATTTTAAAGTATTTTAAAATTAAAGCAAAGTTCTGTAGTACAGCAAGTATCCTGCTTTATAAGGAGATCACTGGCATTAAAAGCTTTAAGAAAGACATTTCAAACTTGCACACTAAAAGCAACTAATCCCAGTATTGCCTTAGAGAACTGAGGTTTTGTTTAATAGCTTAGGTTGATGGTTTCAGCCACAAGCAGAAGTGTCTTCCTGACTTTCGTGACAGTTGTAAACTACTTCAGGAAATGGTTCCTTTTTGAGTGGGCAAGAAAAAATGTTTAGAAAGAAATGTACTGCAGGGTCCACAAAATATTGTCTGTTGTCAAAATAAGAGGGTCAATAAACCAAAGGCTTTAGGCTCTTAAGTGCATCCCATGTCCAAGAGAAAGATCCTCAAAGTGCCTATCTCACAGGTAGGTGCCTGGCAGGACTTCTGCTCATACACATGCCCAAAACAGCCCTTCCATTGTCATGCTCTGAGGCGTTCAGCCTTGTCTCTCATGTAAACATCTTTAGAAGATTTGGTTTAAACACCTATCTGTCTATCTGCTGTGGCTGACCCAGTCCAGGAGGCGAGCTTGGGCTATCCTCAGCGCTGGCTACCCTGGGTTCCTTACAAAATGTTGCTGTCACATCCCATTTCATTTGAAGCTGTATCCCTCTATCTTGTACTGTATATATTATATTACTTTTACTTGTACTGTATGTATTATACTGATTTTTAATTATTTGCTTTTTTGATTAGTTCACCCATACACAAAGTGAGAAGCTTGCATTTAGCTCTCTCTTAATGCAGAAGATGTCCAAAGCCATATTTCACATTTCATGAGTGTGTCAACCTGCTAAACCAGAGGGCAGTTAGGATGCAAGTATCCTCTGGGCTCCTTGTTGAATTGCTTGCAGAGGAGAATACAAATTCTTCTGTCCATAGAGCTGAAGCACTTTAAAGACATTTTAAAAGGGGTAGAAGTATAATATGTATACTTTATGTTTCATCCATATTCATTTTCACTCTGAAGTTTTAAGTACAAAGTGTGTCAATCCACTAAAGGACTAAATGCTAAAGTGTTAATTTCAGCAGCTCAGACCATAATTTATATCCTAAAAACCTGCTGTCTAATTCCAGAAGAGCCTAGGGTCTATTGTCAAAAATGACAGGAGTAGAAAAAGAGCCCACATTCTGTGGAAGACTCCTTAAGCTAAGTTTTATCCATCTAGCTTTTGCTATGTAGGCTCATTCCGATAGGTGTCCTTAGAGCATGTTTCATAATGCCAGGCCCGCACAAAAAGCTGGCAGCTGCAGTGGCTGTGTCTCTTTTTTTCCACGTCTCAGTTTTTAGGGCTTTTACTCAGAATATGAGGGTCCTAAAGTGGCAGTATTCTTCTTCCTGAGTGGATCTGAACTTGTTCCTTCTAATTTTCTAGGAGGAACTCAACTTGTAGGCTACAGGAAATCCTGGAAATAATCTAATTTCAAATGCTACTTAAACCATTAGCAAATTTTCACAGCAGCCTTGCCTCCTCTATGTCAGGAGAAACACTAGTAACATGGCCTAGATCCCACATATATTTTATGTAAAACCTACTTTGTAACTCCAGTGGGAAGGTACCAGGAATGTATCTATTGCCCCTTTTGACTTTTACCCTGTAGAAAGATTTTCCTCTCATGTTATTCAGTATATATTAGAATTATTATTAAGGATTTACGAATCAACAAGAAGCTGAACTCTTCAGAAAGTCTAAGATACTTTTAGTGAACTTCTGTACAGGTCCTACTGCACCATAACCAAGTGATAGGAGGTAGTTTATCCTGGAAAGTCTGACACTCTTGACACTGAAAGAATTAAAAGTTTAAGGCACTTTCTAAATCTAAAAAAAAAAAAATTAAAAGCATGAAAGAATGAGCTCGTAGTGTAGTCAGGGAGGTCAAAAGTCCTTGGAAGTTGGTAGGAAGTAGTTGTTCCTCCCAGACCCTAAGGAAGCACAGCGAAGTCTTTCTAGAAAATATATCTGCACTGGGGAAACTTTACTTCATCTAATGTTCTTCAGTTTTGGCATCTCCTTACCTTTGTGCATGTGGCACATGGTAAACCTTGCTATGATCAAATCTCATAGTAATCCATCAACATCAAGTTACAGAAAGTCATTCTGCTTAGGCATTTTGAAATTCAGGCATGTTTAAAAAGGTGGATGTTATAAATACTAAAACATTACATATGTTGAAGTGCTTTAGGTTGGAGGTAATATCTGTTTTTATCTAGATACAAGTGCAGACTAAATTTATGGTTCAAAATCTATTTCCTTTTTCAGCACATTTCAGATTGTCAGTCAAAAAAAAGTATTTTCAGTTTTGTACAGCCTATGGAGGCAAGAGAAGGATTGGACACAAATTTAAGGCCTGAAGTTTAAGCTGCATTTCTGAGAAAGATTCTTCAGGAGGAAGGAAGAAAGCCTCCCTCTCTTCATTTTGAAAGTGTTCAGTTTTCCTCCTCACAACACGGGGGAGGTGGGGAAAGGAAAGTATGGATACTGTGAACTCAATTTTACTACGGACACAGCAGCTCCATTCCTCAGATACTATGATAAATGAACAACAGGAGATGTACTTCTGCTTTTCTGTTTCCACTGACAGCAGCATCAATTGTGTCTAAAAGTTTGACAGGTCTTGTGTGGATGTTCCATTTTGCTTCGTTTAGAATCATAGAATCATAGAATCATAGAATGGTTAGAGTTGGAAGGGACCTTCAAAGGTCATCTAGTCCAACCCCCCGGCAAGGAGCAGGGACATCCCCATCTAGATCAGGTTGCTCAGAGCCCCATCCAACCTGGCCTTGAACGTTTCCAGGGATGGGGCTTCCACCACCTCTCTGGGCAACCTGTTCCAGTGTTCTACAACCCTCATTGTAAAAAATTTTTTCCTAATATCTAATCTAAATCTACTCCCCTCTATTTTAAAACCATTACCCCTCGTCCTATCACAACAGGCCCTACTGAACAGCCTCTCCCCATCTTTCTTGTAGGCCCCCTTGAGGTACTGGAAGAAAGCTATCAGGTCTCCCCGGAGCCTCCTCTTCTCCAGGCTGAACAGCCCCAACTCTCTCAGCCTGTCCTCATAGGAAAGATGCTCCAGCCCTCCTATCATCTTTGTGGCCCTCCTCTGGACCCTCTCCAACTGGTCCATGTCCTTCTTATGTTGGGGGCTCCAGAACTGGACACAGTACTCCAGGTGGGGTCTCACCAGGGCAGAGTAGAGGGGGAGAATCACCTCCCTCGACCTGCTGGCCATGCTCCTCTTGATGCAGCCCGGGATGTGGCTGGCCTTCTGGGCTGCAAGAGCACATTGCCAGCTCATGTTGAGCTTCTCGTCCACCAGCACTCCCAAGTCCTTCTCCTCAGGGCTGCTCTCCATCCATTCTCCTCCCAGCCTGTATTTGTGCCTGGGATTGCCATGACCCAGGTGCAGGACCTTGCACTTGGCCTGGTTGAACTTCATGAGGTTGGCACGGGCCCACCTCTCCAGCCTGTCCAGGTCCCTCTGGATGGCATCCCTCCCTTCCAGAGGGAATGGCAATGAATGGCAATGTTGTTTCATACTTGCACTTTCCTACCTGTGCACTTAATATGGATATGACTTTTGCTGTGCTGGAATGCATTTTGATTTTTTTTTGTTTCCAAAAAGTTTACAAAAAGATAAAGAGTGTTCTGAGAGTAAGCCTATGGAGATAAGAACATGGAAGGAGATTTAACAACTGAATAGAAACCTAGATTAAAGGGTAGCATCTTTTCACTATGTTCCTATCTCTAAGAACATATGCTCTGCCTCACTTGTACTCAAACACCTAGGAAGCAGCAGGTCAGGCTCCTGCAAACAAGCAATGTCGAAACAACATACAGTAAAGGCAGCACAGGAACATTTACTGCCTTTCTTATTCCACCATAACACGTCAGTGTGTCACAGCTGGCACTAATGTAAACATTATAATCTTACTGTATTTAAACAGATGTTTTGAAGTATAAATATGAGAAGAGAAAAAATATGCAACCAGGTGTGCAGAGCAGTGACTTATTTTTCTCATTCAGAGGCTGACTCTCAAACAACAGGTGCTTTTCCTTGTTTGTTTTTTATAGATAGGCTAAAAAAAAAGTAAACTAAGTTGCAAAAGGATAGCTTAGTTTTCTGAGCACTGGACTGAGAGCTAATTCTGAGGTGAACACTTTTCCTTCCATGGCTTTCTGCAAGTTGTTTAAGAGGGCTCTCTGCCCTCTGACAGGCAATCTGTACAGCCTACAGGGAGACTAACAGCTCCTGCTTCACTATGATATTTGATTTACTCCATGTTTGTTGATTACTTTGAATGAGAAATCAGTTAAGCATGAATACAACTCCCCATCATGGGCAGAAGATAGAGAGTGAACCTGTGTCCTGCTTCCATTCATGCTCATAACAGAGACATCACTTTCTGTTTTCATTTGATCACTCCTGGTCTCTTTGGTTTGGGAACAGTGACCCAAGTTCTTTTGCATCTGATCTACAATGGAATGATGAATTCAGCTACTTGAGGCATGTTTTTCCTGTTCAATAAGTATTTAAGTAGATTTTTTTTTCAATTTCAAATGAAGAAAACCAGTAATAACTATTTTTGTGAAGAGATAATTAGAGCTCAATTTTAATCTTACAATAGAGAGCATTTTTTTTCAATTTAGTCCTCTACATTTGTTAATTTTTTTTGAAAGAAATAATAAAAAATTCAGAAAGCACTTTGTTTATAATCACAAAATCCAGGGGTTTTTTTGGAGATTAAACCATTTTGAAGTGGGAGTGTTCTCTACACTCAGACTTATTATTTCCCAGATTTCAACACTGGCATGATGGAGAGTCAAGAATCTGAAGTATCCGAGGTGTGTTTTACTTGCTGAATGAAAACTATAGGACCAAAGCATTCTATCATCCCTACTGTGTTTCAGTTTCCCAATGCAATTTTTCTCTGTTAATTTCTCTGACTTTTGAATACATTAATTCTTCTAATCACAGAACAAGTGGTTGTGCCAGACTGGGGCTTATCTTTGGAGTTGTTACAAAACCAGTGACTGTAAGTCATCTACAGGCTGCTAAAGTGCCTGTAACTCCAGTAACATAGTGCCTTTCCCACAGTGGAGATGAAGGTCAGGGTTTGATGGTTTAGAGCTCCTCACACCTCCAGAATTCACAACCAGTTTGGTTCTCTGTATGTTAGGGCTTTTGCGCCAACAGTGTTGCAGAGATAGCAAAATACAGGAAACTGGTCTGTGTTAGATGCTGTGAAGAGTATCAAAGACAGAAAGCTTATCTGTTAGCTTGGTACATCACACCTTGTAACAGTAAGGGATGGCATGTCAGCATCACCAGAGGTTCTGGCCAAAAAGGAGGATCCACACATGATTGTAACAGGATCAACCATTCAAGAAATTCTAACAGAACTGGGAAGAGCCTGTACCACTAGCAGATCATTTTGTTTTGACAATGTTATAAATGTACTTATATATTGCTAGTGCCATGCACTAAACACTTACATATTGTTCATATTGTTAGCCCAATATATATTTTTCATTAATTTCAATTGCTTTTGCATGTAAGTATTTTCTATCCAAATCATAAGAGACAAGACAGTTTTGTAATGGTGGGTGAGTGAACAGTTGGTGATAGAGGAGAGCTTTGTAATTTTATATTCACTGCAGCTAAAATATTTTTAGTTGCATTGATAATCAATTGTGCACGACTGTTATCTAAACACAGCAGCTTGCACCAATACCTGTTCATCCTAGTTGCAAATGATGTGTGGTATTTTTCCATCCAAAGGCTGCATGAGCTCTGCCTCAGTAATGCCAGGTTTGATAGCACTGGAAGAAGATACTCTTTTCTTCTAAATTATAGAATATGCACAAAAGATGATAAGCCATGGTGCCCTTGCTTGTATTCAAATTTTCAATAAAACGACATTTAATGGCCAGAGATACTCTTAAGTTACTGCAGAAAGTATAATGAATGTTACATTTCCCCACATAAATACCTCAGAATCAGCATTTAAATTCCTAAAATTACTTAGAATACCTAGTGGGAAAAACATTGTAACATAAAACTAAATTCTCAACTACTCTGAAATGCAGAATGGAAAACCTGGAAGAAAAGGCAGTAAGAATGTGTTTTGAATCTACTAATGCTGAATACTCAAATGTTTTTCCAGACAATACGTAAAAGTGATTAAAAAAAGTTAATAGCTAAAGTTCAGTGGTTTATTCTTTATTATGTTGAATGAATAATGTATGAGACAAAGACTCATCTCTACCAAATATTAGCAACATAAGTCCATTCCTAACTCCAGTGATATCACTTTGAAGCCAGTGTGATGTTAGGTGCAAAGTGTCTTCATGGATTTGGGCTTTGAACATTTTGTCATTTGTGAATCATGAGCTGAATTTGGCAAGGGATGCAAAGAATACTATGGGCTTCTACAAGTACATTGGCCAGAAAAAGAAGATTAAAGAAAACGATAAATAAGACAGAAGAACTGGTAACAACTCACATGGCGAAGGCTGAGGAATTCAACATTTTTTTTGCCTCATTTTTCAGTGGTAATCTCTGTTCCTACATCTTTCAATCCCCTGAACCTCAAGGCAGGGATGGGGCAATGAATTCCCTCTCATTGTAGGAGAAGATCAGTTTTAAGACCACCTGATGAACCTGAACCTGCATAAGTCCATGGGACCTGATGAGATGCATCTCAGAGTCTTAAGGGAATCAGCTGATGTAGTTGCCAAGCCAGTCTCAATCATATTTGAAACATCATGACAGTTAGATTAAATCCTCAGTGACTGGAAAAAGGGAAGCATCATGTCCATTTTTAAACAGGGTAAAAAGGAGGACCCTGGGAGCTACCCAATAGTCAGCCCTACCTCAGGGCCTGGTAAGATCATGGAACAGATCCTCCCAGAAGACATGTCAAAACATTTGTAAGACAGGGAAGTGATTAGAGGCACCCACCATGGCTTCACCAAAGGCACATCATGGCTGACTAATCTAGTGGCCTTCTACGGTGGAGTGGCTGCATCAGTGGACAAGGGAAGAGCTACGGATGTCATCTAGCTAGACTTCTGTAAGGCCTTTGATATGGTCTGTTCTGGTTTTATTTAGAGAGCGGGGGCGGCTACTGTGGCAGCTTCTGTAAAGAAGCTGCTAGAAGTTTCCACTTTGTCCAGTGGACTCAGCTGGGCCTAGGGCGGACCCACTGCTGGCCAAGGCTGAGCCAATTGGTGGCAGAATGTTCTGTGATAACATCTCTGTGATAACGTATTTAAGAAGGCAAAAACCAGAAAAAGAAAACCAGAAGAGGTGAAGACGCTGAGCAGGGGCAGAGAAGGGGAGACGCAAGCCTTGTGGGCCTTGAGGCCCTCACCCTCTGGCCTCCCACCAGGTGGTCATCTGGGCCCAACTCGGCCCAGCCTGGCTGCAAGAAGTGGAGAGGAGATGAGACGTGAAGAGAACCTGAGAGGAGTCTGCCTGAGCCAATTGTGAAGAATTTTTTGTGAGAGGAACGGCTGCAGACGTCAAGATCAGTGAAGAAGGAGGAGTAATGTCGCTCCTATTAGATTCCCCTGCAGCCCGTGGTGAAGACCATGGTGGAGCAAGTTGTCCTCCTGCAGCCTGTGGAGGCCCATGGAGGACCTGAGATCCACCTGCAGCCCATGGAGGACCCCACACTGGGGCAAGCAGATGCCTGAAGGAGGCTGTGGCACATGGAGGGCCTGCTGGGGCAGCTGTTCTGGAGGGACTGCACCCCGTGGAAGAAATGACCCACACTGGAGCAGTTCATAAAGGACTGTAGCCCGTGGGAGGGACCCCACGCTGGAGCAGGGGAGGAATGTGAGGAGTTCTTCCCCCGAGGCGGACAGAGCGGCGTAAAACGACGTGTGATGAACTGACCGTAACCCCTCTTCCCCCCTGTGCTGCTTGGGGTGGGGTAAGGTGGTACAGATAATGTTAAGCCCGGGAAGAGGGAGGGGTGGAGGGACATTATCTTGTTCTCTTTCTCATCATCCTGCTTTGGTTTTAATAATAAACAAATAGGTTTCCCCAAGTTGAGTCTGTTTTGCCCTTAATGGTAACTTTAAGGATCTCTCCCTGTCCTTATCTCAAACCTCAAGTCTTTTTCCTGTTATATTATCTCTCCCTATTCCCTTGGAGGGTGAGGGGAGTGACAGAGAGACGGCATCGTTTGGTTCTGAGTGGGGCTAAACTATGACATGGTCTTATAAGGGAGCTTATAAAAAATGGAGAGAGACTTTTTACCAAGGCCTGTAGTGACAGGACATGGGGCAATGGTTTAAAATTGAAAGAGGGTAGATACAGATTGGAAATAAGGAGAAATTTTTTTACAATGAGAGTCATGAGACACTGCAACAGGTTGCCCAGAGAAGTTGTGGATGCCCCATCATTAGAAGTGTTCAAGGTCAGATTGGATGGGGCTTTAAGCAACCTGATTTAGTGAATGATGTCCCTGCCCATGGTGGGGGGGAGGGGTGGACTAGATGATCTTTAACGGTCCCTTTCAACACAAACCATTCTGTAATTCTACTAATATGTAAAAGGGCACTAACACCTCTGGAGAAGAATAAAAATACAATATATTATGACAGTACTACAGCCAAGCACTCTAATCCTATTTCAGCCAACCTATGACTGTTTTCATCACCTGAGGATCTCCTTATCACATCTATAGTACATCTTTAATTTGGATGACTAGGTAAATCAGACTCCCACTCTCAAGGGCAGAATGGCCTAAATATAGAGCTAGTATCATTCTTTTTCATGCAAACACAAATTGTTTCCCTTCTCTTCTTGAGATTTTCTTCTGCCTTTCTGGAGAACTTTAAGAATAATCTTTTTAATTTTCTTAGACAATCTTATCACTTAGTTTGGAGCTGAGTACTATACCTGAGTACCAGGTGTATATACTCAGGTATACACAGTTGTATGACATAATACACATCTTGACCCCATTTTTAAAAGCAAAAAATATGTAGCCAAATATAACTTTGTAAATGCATAGTATTTTGCTTTGGATGCTAAATCTCTACACATTTTAATCTTTGTTCAGTACACATATGTCAATACATTTTTTGTTAAGCAACTATATTGAATATAGTTCTCATTAGCTGTTGAGAATTTCGCCCACTGATTCTGAGATCTGGTTTTCTTCTCTTCTGAGCAAGCAACAGCCGCAGACTGCGTGTATTGACATCATATTGCACAAAATCAAGGGGTTTAAAATGGCTTTAAAATTGAAAGGCTGAGCCCATTTGCTAGGGCAAATGTTACTGAGAAAGAATTAGTTAAATTCACTTGGTAGGTGGGACCTGTTCTTAAGGAATTCTATGAGGAGACTGTCATGTTATACTGTTTTTTCTAAGTAGCTATTTCACAACAGCCAAGGTTTTACTCTTGAAACTGGACTGCATAATTGAGGTTATTTTCTTATATTACTCCTATTACTTTCTAATTACCTCGCTCTATTTCCCCTTTTTCCTTCAGTTTGTCCAACCCATAAGCATCATCTGTAATGGCTATGCTGCTTTCACTAACTAATAAAACATTCCACTGAACTCAGGTTCATCAGCTTTATTGCCCCAAAGTTGATAATTTCTTTAGATCAGCTCAATGTAAGTGGCATAAGCAGACTGATGGCTCTGCGCAATTGCATGTCAGGTTTTCTCTTCTGTCGTTAAAGAAGTGTAGAAACAAACTGTGGGTATATACTGAACACTTCATCAGCTGTGATCTGCTTCTTGTTGTGTTGTTTCCAACAATATATTTTTTAATTTAGACTGAATAGGGAAGTAAACAAAGTCACAGTTTACCATCTTTGCAAGAACGCTATTAATATCCAAGCTAATATTTACAGCCCTAAACCAATCCATGTAATAAAGTTTCTACTAACATTATAAACAGGGGACCCAGTGTAAATATTTAAATCACAGAGATCCTTTTCCAGCCTAAGCTAGGGTATATGGAGGTGGCAGATGCAGGCAGTATTTGAAGACTTTGAGCCAGCTTTTGACACAGGCAAGGCATGACCTAGCTCTGATTGAAAAGTTACACAACCCATTTTTCCATCATCTGATGTCTCAGTTACCATGAGCCAGTTGAAAGGCTTGCAGCATTTTCAGGCTTTCTGCTTGTATATCCGAGACTCTTTTAGACACAAACACCTTGCAAACCTTTCTAACACAGTCCTATTTTTCAGCAGTTTTCAGTTATATTTTCATTTATCATGGGAAGATATTTTCAGATGGAGTGACTGATTATCTTGGTGTAGTTTTAACAATACTTTTAGGGAAACAATTATTTTTCGAAGGGCTTATGACTCTCAATAAACAGAATGAGTCATATTAACGGATGTGGTATTGCCCGTTACCAGACGTAAGCGTACTGCTATCTTGTGACTTCCTACACAACCTAATTGATTGACATATGGCTGTCATCCTATTGGTTGCTCTATTTAAGTAACGCAATCACTGCGGCCACTCCAAACACACATTTGAAAGTTTAACACAATGGGAAAAGCTGACAAATGTTGTAAAAAGGTATATAATTTTGGACGGTCTAAGAGAGTTACGAAACACATTTTAATGGAGTAGTTACTGCAGTGGGAGTCTTTGAAATGTCCTACTAGGAAATAACAGTAAATTGGCTACTGTCATAGATGCAAAAATACCACAAAAGTTCAACCAGTTGAACTATTTATAAAAAAATGATATGTACATACAAATCAACTTGTTTATTGCCAAAGAGGAAGAGACAGTATAGAAGCAGTAACGGCCAAGAGTTCTCCTTTCCTTCCTCCACTGCCTGCCTCCCTCTCCTTCCTGCCTTCTGCTTGCCTTCTTTTCCCTTGGCCTCCCAGCCCTTCTTCCCCCACTTTCTTCCCTTGTTTTGCTCCCTGACATAAGGTTTGGGCCAGTTTTTCTTCTCATTGTAGAAATATCTGGAATTATACATATAAACTCAGGTTTTCTATGAACTTAGGAAAGACAGAAACTTAACTCCCTACTAGTTCTGTGTAATTCACATGTCATTCCATGGAATTTCTGATAAAATGAAAAAGATTATCATCGTTATTTCAGTAAAATATTTTATCTAAAAATCCACTGTCATTTCAGTGACAATGACTACAAGGATGCACTATAACAGGACCTAATAGTTTTTCCAGCAACTGAACAGTGATTGTTGGCAAAATCTACAGTTTTAATAAATATTTATTAAATAATTACTTAATGTTAATACATGCTTTTCCCATTATCAGCATTCCTATAAAATCTACAGGTTTTGATAACAGTAAATATAGTGGGTAATAATACTGGAAACAGCACCTCCTTCTTTGTTTTATGATAAAGTATAACCGAAGCTTTTCTGAAGTTCTGTTTTCACACCATATTTCATCCAGATTAATGCATACGTATATTTTGACATAGAAGTTTGCGTATATTCTTACATGAAAATGAGCACATTTGTAAAGAAGAACAGATAAAATACATCGATTGCTATTTTTAATTCCTGAGTATAAATACGGACTCTGTTTGAGACTCAATATAATATACTCAGGGAAAGTATATGAGCTGGTTAGACTTAAGAAGAAAATAAATTCATACTTGTGAAGAAATTCATACTTGTTTAGCACTGAATGTAGGATATCTGAAAAATTCAACTATTTGTCAAGTACCAAGACAACTACAGAATTTACCAAGACAATTATAGAACTAAGGAATGCATCCTACCTAGTTGCTTGAATCTCTTTAGTTTTAAAATCAAAGGGACACATTTTCCATTGAAGGCATCCTATTATGCCTTGCTGGTTTTGTGTATTTGAGAATTTCAGAATCCTATGCTAGGAAAGGAGTGGCTCGATGCCAGCTCCCTTTCCCAGGACAGTTGCAAAGCATGCTGATGTTCTTGGTGCTGAACCAGTAGCTCAAAGACTGGTACAGCCAGTGTGTTACTGGAACAATTTGATGTTCTTCTAATACACATAAGAAATCACAGTGGAGAAGTAATGAAGGATTTTGAACTTGTTTGAAAGGTATCTTCTGGTTGGGCAAGAGTAGATGTGGTGCTTCATAAGGATTTGTACTGAAGTAGTTCTGTCAAAGTGTTAAAATTCTTTAAATTACATACTAATATATTTAATATACTGGATAATACTGCACACTGTTATTGCACTGAAGTCAGCTGTGTCCACATTTATGAGAATTTTCACTAGATAAAAATAAATATCTATACAAGAAGCAAGGGTGTAATGCATTGTTTGTAATGTGACATTAACTTCTATATTTTAATTAAAAGAGATGATAATGAAACATAAAAATGATACATAAAAAAATCTTTCTTTTCATGAAAGGCACACCTTCATTGAGAAGGTAGCACAGTGTAAACACTAAGCATGAACTTAATACAGGTTTTATCTTTAGATAGATATTCTACATTATTTTAGCAACCTTAATCTTGCTTCTTGTTTTGAAATCTCCTGCAGTATCTCTGTTCCAGAGAACAGAAATTGAGTCATTAGGCAGAGAAAATGTTGAAGGAAAAATCAACAAATTTTCCAGGGTATATTCAACTGGATGTATTTGGAAAATATTTCTGATTAAATCTAATTGTGAACCTGCCAAGTGGTTTCACCTTTTATGGTGCTGAGTTCCTGATGTGTTTTGACATTATGCATGAACTATGCATATGTTTCCTCATTTTCCATTAAGAATGAATCTCATTAAAGCACAAGTTGCCTACAAGAAAGAAAACACTTGAACAGTATTTTACTAGTTTCTCAACTACTCTCAACTCTCCCACTCTCATGGTACCACCATATGAAGACAACCTCTAAAAGCCCCTTCTCCTGCCTCTCTATTTATCACATTTTAACTTTTTTTCCCTCTAATTAATGTCAGCTCTGGACTCATTAGATATGATATCTAAAATCTTTACTTTGACTTCACCACTTCTAGTCCTTCACACTTTCTCTATTCTATGGAAGATATTTTCACTAAAATATTTTTCCATTTATCTTTTTATTTTTTTTTAAACTTTCAGTCTCTTTGCTTTCTCTGCTGCTTTTGATTCTGTAATACCTTCTAGTCTCTTTCTCTGATATGGTGTACTTAGCTGTCCTTTTCTGTTTTTCTCCGTGTATGTTATCAGCAGTTGCCACAAGACTTATGGAGTGCTGCTAGTTCCTCCACAACTCTCTCTGACTTGTATCACTCCTGCAATGGAACAATAAACTTTTCACAGGTAGTATTCCTAATCCTTTAGTGTCAGTCTTAAAAAATAAATTATTTAAATGGATAAATGATTCGGGTTTGGATCCTTGTGGTATTTAAGCATCTAATTCTCATTCATTTGATCAGGGCCTGTTTTTAATTTGGCACTTAATGACTTCTAAATGTTAAAGAACGCCTTTAATACTGGTGTGACGAAGTCTGTAAAAGATGCTGCAAAGTTTATTTCCACACTGTACACAGCATAGGCACTCCTCTGGCTGACACAATTGTACCCTGAAGGTCTTCCTTCATCACGTTATATCGTTACGCTGGACAACTTCTGCAGGGAGAAAATTCTAAGTTGCTTCATTGTTGAGAGGTTAGAAACCTGTTTTTCATCTGTTTCTTTGAGTCACTATGCTATCCTGGTTACAAACTGAGCTAGCCTGGCTGAGTTACAATACTTGGTGTGTTTTAGGAGGCTGGGGAAAGATGAGCTGCAGAATCAGCAGCTCCATCCTTGTAAAATATCAATTTAGGAAACTTTATGTAAATTTCTTTATAAAAAATAAATTTATATAGAACTTTATCTATATTTAGAATACTTTATTCTAAATATTTTATAGTTGTCCAGCTTATCTGTGATCAAAATCATAGAAAAGCTCAAAAATGTGTCTCTGAACCACAAATTGAATCTCTTATTTGAAAATAGGTAAGGCTCCGAGATTCTGAAGCAAGAAGATGAAATCACACAGAATTTAAATTTTTGATACTGCTTGGAGCATATGAGCTATTTTCCCCAGATTGCACGATTAAGTAGTTTAGCATATGTGGTAAGACAATTTGATTGATTTGTGCTAGCACAAGGAAAAATTGTTCTATACCAAAACGCTGACCACAGTAACTGTTCCAGCATCAGGGAACTTTGTAGTCCGACTTTCAGTCTAATGCAGATGGGGCCAAAGAGTCATCTGAGAATTAGTTCAAATGAACTGAGCAATTTTGTGGCACTCTGAAAATAAAGCGCAGAAAACAAAGTATGATTCATATTTCAAAAAGAAAGCACATGAAACTCTTATGCTGCCCTATATTACATTAGGTATTGATCATAGTCCACTACTTTTTATATGGCAATTCTAATTTTTGAAACATTTATTAGTAAAGTGAATCTTCATAAGTAGACAGTATTCTTCTTTGATGATGTTTAGATTTTCCATTAAAAGCAATTAGTTCACTGCAAATAGGTAAACAAGTACCCTCCAGTGACTACCTAACAAAACTGAAAATACTCTAAGAAATTGCATTAGAAAAAAAACTTTTGGTACGGATGGTACATTTGCAGCCAGAAATTAAAATGGATGGGGTTGGATTAGATATATTTAAAAAAAAAGCTTTGAGAATCACTTGATGAGTATGAATGCTCCTCCCACACTGAGCAATGCACACCTACCTCTTTTAAATAAGCATCTGTCTACACAGAGTGAGCCAACAGGTGACACAACCAGTGGCTTCACACATCACAAGAACTTACTGATACAAGTATCAGATAAGGATTCAAATAGTCATATCTTTGTGTTCCTTATACATGTGTTTCTTCAGAGAGAATTCACCTGCAAACTTCCTGAATGGTAAGCATAATATAGTTTTCCTCTAGCTCCGATTCTGTTGCTCAAATTTTTGTTGGGTCTATTTTTCTTTTACTTTTAGGGGGACTTCTGTCTTAAAAATACAAGGTAGAATATTTAGAATTCATATTTAAATGTAAATTTGGCATAATTTCAGCTAATTTAAGAACTGTATGATACATTCTTAGTGAATTTTAATAAAATCCACTTTTTTTTCAAGCAGGAAAATGCACATAATATACAAATAATATGACATCCTTTCACGTTCAGTATGACTTTACATTTCTTTTTATTGGCAAAACTTTTTCACAGTCTAGTTTTTCTCTTGGCCACCAGACACTGTTTATTTTCCTCAGTAGATCTGTATGAAAAAATCATTCTAAGTATTGCACCTACCTTACTGGTAGATATTAACTCTATTTCTAAGTAATGATTGTAAAATCAAAATATTTAATTCTATTTACTTAGACTAAAATAGACTATTATTACTGAGGGTCTGGTCATAGTTTCATATCTACTAAATACAAAATAGAAAACATATTCCAAAAAATACCCATACCTATTCCATCTATTAAGCATATAGAACTTAATCTTAGTCAATGAAACGCAACATCTGAATGACTTTGATATGACTACCATCCTTCAGTTAGGATAGGAGTGTTCAGCACTTGGGGAAATCAAGTCAAGAGTCAGTAAGACTAGATAAAATATGCAATACTGTACTTAAAGTAATTTCATTAAGATATTTTGGCCTTTTTCTTCTTTCCTGAATTATATTTGTTTAAACTGACTAATTTAGAAAGAAACTATGTATTTTCATACTTTAAAAGATCAGATATGTAAGCATAACTTTCACCCAATTATATATGTAACCATTTTCAATATGTTTCCTTTCATTTTAAAATAAAATATATAAAAATAGTTTATTTGCACTATATAACATACATTTAATACTTCTAGTTTTTAACAAGTCTTTTTTTTCCTAACTTGATAGAAATATAGTTTAATATACCAAAAGTTCTGCTTCACAATTTCAGTGCAATTGCATGGGCAATTCATTGAGAAGAAATAAAAGTGATGCAGACATCTTGCAAAATAAATTATTGATAT
Organism: Ardeotis arabs; assembly: GCA_011801015.1. Lineage (NCBI taxonomy): Eukaryota > Metazoa > Chordata > Aves > Otidiformes > Otididae > Ardeotis > Ardeotis arabs. The sequence continues at coordinate 50,656 of JAAGAY010000508.1, read as the reverse complement.
TTGAAAGAAATGAAAACCTGAGGTATAATCTGACATAGATAATAGGAACTGCATTCTATTTTGAAAAAAAATGATATTTTGTTGCAGTTATACCTGTCTGTGATGATCCATAGAAAGCATATATTGAAGACTTCCAGTGTTGGCTGCTTCTGCGATACAGATTCAATTCTTTATTCCCCGCTACTTATACAAGAGGTTCAAGTTAACTACTGGAAAGGTAGGATCCATGTCTCACTTAGATATTAGAAATGATGGAAGTGCTTTCAGAAAATGCTTGTACGTTTGACAGTTAAGTGAATCCTCTTAGTTCAAATAATGAAAGTATAGTCAGTAGAAGTGAAGCAGAAGACAGGCTTTGGCTGGGTAATATGTACAGAAAGAAAAAAATGTCAGGGAAAGAGAAGAAAGAGGATTAAGCAGCCTTGAAATATAAACAGAGAAGCCAAGGGAGAAGAACAGGCAAGAGAGAAGATCACAGGAAGGAGAGAGATACGATCATAAACCTAAGTTTGAAATGCCAACATGAAGACAGTTGGAAATCATGTGCACTACTGTTTCACTAATGCTACTTTTCCATGCTTGAGGTTGCCGCCTTTCATTTTCTATGCTTGTGAACCAGAGACAGGGGAAACGTCCATGAGATTTTCCATCAGTGGTTCCCCAGAACAACTATGAGCAGGAAAAAGTTTGAGCGCTCTGGTTTAGCAGTGAGATGTGCACCGCACTCTTTGAGGAAAGTAGTATCAGTCTGCCCCCCTTGAAAACGCTGACATGCATTTTTTCACAATTTTACCAATTTTTATGATCTTAAAGTCTAGTTAATTTCTCTCTGTTTATTTGGGTCCCTGCCCTCTGCCTCTCCACTTTTCTATTTCATTCTGATTTCAAGCACTTTCCCACACAAATCATCTTTGATATAATAGTTATTTTCTACCAACATGAATAAGTATGGCTAGATTCACACTCATCTAGTAATTGGTAACTATTTCCATCACTATTTTAATCCCTTAATGATGAAGTTTCTTTTGGAAAGTATCTTACTTTAAATCTAAAAAGGTGTATCAGACATCCTACAAAACAGGGAAACTCCAAGACAGTGAGCTTAAAATTTACTCTATGTTGTCAGTAGGAAATAATGAATGCATAGAAACACTCAACAGAATGATAAATAAAGCAGTTAATATAGTTGAAATAAGGAATTATTCCTACTTATTTTGACTTTCTGTTACTCTATATGGTAAATTTAATTATATTCCTAAAGTGTGTTGTGAATTACTATGACACATGCTGACGGGTTTTCCTTCCAACAGTCTTTAAGAACTTCCATCTTTAAAGATATTTATCAATAACAGGTCAATATCAATAACCACCAGTGAGACTAGACCATATCTGAAATTTAAAAAGTCATCAAAGGCTCTTTGCAGCTTTTCAGAGAAGAGAGAGTAGGAGTTGTGTGGTTAGGACATCTTTATAGAGGACAGATTTTGCTGGACAGGATGTCCAGAAGAGAAAAGGGTTTTTAAGTAGGCAGACTAACGAATTAAAAGCACCATTGCAATGAGGGTGCTGTTCCCCGACAGGCACGGCAGCATATACACAGTGTAGGAGAAATTTGTGGATGTGTGTTAGGACAGCAATGGCAATGTAAAATGCACAGCTCATGAGAAAAGATCAAGTAGCAATAAGAAATAATGTTTTCTGAATGTATTATTGGTCAGCAAGAACCTTAACTAGATTGCAGGTAGGATTTAGGCTTCTGAAATCTCGGAGTGTCTTGTCTAAAACAAACCCTTGCCTAACCCTTACATGTATGAGTATCCTGAGGCACCTGTGTCTTCAATCTGATCTAGCTGAAGATGTCCCTGCTCATTGCAGAGAGGTTGGACTAGATGACCTTTAAAGGTCCCTTCCAACCCAAACTATACTGTGATTCTATGTATTTAATTATTAAGATTCCCCAGTTTTTTAGAGTTGGTACAACTGGAGGTATATCTTCACAATACCCAGAACTGAAATAAACTTGTCCATAATAAGCAGTGTAATGCACATATAGCATGCTTTGGTCTGATTGGACTTTACGGACCAGAAAGTTTCTGAGGGCTAATTCATCTTTTCCTCAATTCCATAGTTAGGGGAAGCCTAGGATTGAGGTCCCTACTTCACGGATGCTAGGTCAATGATAGCTGAATGCAGAACCACAAAACCAGTCCTGTAGGCAGGAACAAGAAGGTAAGTTTTCCAGTGTGGTAGGGTACCAGACTTCACCACTTTGACCCTGACAGTGTCTGGCTGTAAATTGGCAGAGCTTCCACAGAAGGAGAGAGCATCATTACCAGAAAGCAAGCTGCCATGTGTTGGCCATGATTGCTTTCATGGAGAAGTAGAAAGAATATGTTTTAATCTGTTCAGTTTGAGGGAGGCATATGATGCCTGGCATGTAAGAGGCCTTCCACTTGCTTAAAAGGTAGTTTGCAAGAGATAGTTTAGCTCTCAGCTTCACAGGAGGATCACTGTCTGAAATGGGTACCTAAGTCACTCCTCACCTGTACACACTCCACTCTGAAGAATCCAGCTCTCACGGGGACAGGGATTGCATTCACTTTTGCTACTGTACACCTAAACCTTTTCTAGATCCAGCTTATATACTTGAAAGCTTCTGTCTAGCAGTTAACTTGAAACCAACTGAAGCCACTGCAATCAATTGCTGGGCTCAACTGTACACCTTGGGAAGTATCCGTACCAAGAGTATTCTCATGGAGTGTCACCTCCCTTACTTATTACAATTGATATTAACCGTAAGATTTCAAAGCATAAATTGTACACTGTGGGCATCTACTTACATTTCTTATTCTCCAAATCATTAGGAGTAGGATTCAAAATCTGTAAGATTTCATATCTGATTATCATTAGAAAAAAAAAAAAGACTTGTGGTGTAGTGGAATGAATGATTGTTTTATAAATCCTCTTTTTTTTTTTTTAATGAAGCATGTAATAAACCTGCCAATAACTTAAATCCTTCAGCTGAGCGTAGCAGTATGTTCCTTACTACAGCAAAATCTCAAGAAGAAAAAATGCAATGAAAAATTTATTAGACATAAGTGTAAAATGTGTGTTAAATTCATAGAATCACAGAATAGTTTGGGTTGGAAGGGACCTTTAAAGGTCATCTGGTCCAACCCCAGTGTGGGAAGCAGGGACATCTTCCACTGGATTGGGTTGCTCAGAGCCCCATCCAACCTGGCCTTGAATGTTTCCAGGGATGGGGCATCCACCACCTCTCTGGGCAACCTGTTCCAGTGCTTCACCACTCTCTCTGTAAAAAATGTCTTTCTTATGTCTAGACTAAATCTACCCTCTTTAAGTTTAAAACCTCGAGTTTAAAACCATTACCCCTTGTCTTATCGCAACAGGCCTTGCTAAAAAGTTTTCCCTCATCTTTCTTATAAGCCTCCTTCAAGTCTTGAAAGTCTGCTATAAGATCTCTGTAGAGCCTTCTCTTCTCCAGGCTTAACAACACGAACTCTCTTAGCCTTTCCTCTAAGGAGAGGTGTTCCAGCCCTCTGATCACTTTTGTGGTGCTTCTCTGGACCTGCTCCAACTTGTCCATGTCTTTCCTGTGCTGGAGGGCTTCAGAGCTGGGAGCAGTATTCCAGATGGGATCTCACCAGAGTGGAGCAGAGGCCCAGAATCACCTCCCTTGACCTGCTGGCCACACTTCTTTTGATGCAGCCCAGGATGCAGTTGGTTTTCTGGGCTGCGAGTGTACACTGCTGGCTCATGCCCAGCTTTTCATCCACCAGTATCCTCAGGTCTTTCTTGGTAGAGCTGCAGTCAATCCCTTCATCCCTCAGCCTGTATTGATACTGGGGGTTGCCCCGACCCAGGAGTAGGGCCTTGCATTTGGCCTTGTTGAACCTCATGAGTTTCACACGGGCCCACTCTCGAGTTTGTCCAGGTCCCTCTGAATGGCATCCTGTCCCTCAGGTGCGTCAAACACACCATTCAGTCTGGTGCCATCTGCAAACTTGCTGAGGCTGCACTCGATCCCACTGCCCATATCATTGATGAAGATATTAAACAGTACTCTTCCCAATATGGACCCCTGAGGGACACCACTTGTCACTGACCTCCATCAGGACATTGAGGCATTGACCACTACCATCTGAATGCAACCATCTAACCAATTCCTCATTCACCGAACAGTCCACCTATCAAATCCATATGTCTCCAGTCTAGAGAAGGATGTTGTGGGGGACCATGTCAAAGGCCTTACAGAAGTCCAGAGAGATGACATCCATAGCTCTTCCCTTGTCCCCTGATGTAGTCACTCCATCACAGAAGGCCACTAAGTTGGTCAGGTAGGACTTGCCCTTGGTGAAGCTATGCTGACTGTTTCGAACAAACTCCATGTCCTCCATGTGCCTTTGCAGAGCTTCTAGGAGGATCTGTTCCATGATCAGTTCACCTTGTTGGTTTAAAAAGACAGTAGGATTTTTCTCCATCATAAGGACAAACATGTTTCTGAAAACTTGTAGGGGACAACCCATTCTTGCTTGCTTAGGCAATAGCTTGGATTAGTTTCTGGATGACTGTAATCAATACCTGAAGTAATATAATGAATTAATTTTGCTTACTGAATTAGGCTGACTAGACAAAACCCTAAATATCGTTTTACACATGGTAATTTGTATAACACTGTTGCCAAATAAATCACTTCCAAAGCACAAAACCATATAGTACATCCTTTTCATTACTGATACTTGCTTGAATTTACGGTTCCTAGGTCTGCAAAATTAACAAAATTGCAGTACTGTATTACCAAGGCTACGGGACTGGAACAGTGCATACTTCCTGTATATACAATTTAATTATTAAACAATCATATTTTTAATGAAATGCTGCTCTATGATTACCTTTAGTGATTTTTGCTTGTACTAATGGATTCACTATTCTACCATTAGCAAGATCATGTTTGAAATAAAATGGTATAAATGTATTTTAATCCACTCTTGGGAAAAACAACTGTAAGAAAGATTACTCTTTGACTACTTATGTGAATTAGTTCCTTATGTCAAATCATTATGCAGAAATAAAAGCTGCGGTCAGCCCACTTACAATTCCATTTGATTCCTCCTGGGAATGGAAAACCTTTGCACTATTTTTCATTCTCTGAACATCCTTCTGAACATCTATTAGAAAACTGAAAACCAACAGTAATTTTAAAAGAAGGGGGCAGTATTATCGGATTCAAGAAAATAAATAAAACTATGGTTGTTTGAGGATCATAATCTCTATTGTTTCACAGCATTACTCTGACTGCAATTTAGGGGATTTTAAGAAAAAATGGATGATTGATAGGTTTAGTAATGCTTACTGATGTTTCAGTGATACCTCTACTTGCAGGTAAAGATTCTTGCAGAAAATAGTAATTATTTTACTTATACAATATATAGACTTTTATTTGTTGGGTTTAATTTCTCATAAAGAGGACTATGGGCAACAGAAAAGTCAAGATCAGGTAGGGAATTCAAAGAGACCGCACCATAGGAAGGTGAACAATATCACCAACTGGGGCTGCTCCTAATGGAAGTGCCAGGAAAAGCATTCAGAAATATAGAGGGCTCCTCCAATGACTTAATCCCAAGTCACATTATTAGAATCTCTGCAGGTACTAATGGCTAGCTTTCTTGAGTATGGCTTTCTTGCTATAGTATAAACAACCATTTGTTTTGATCACAATTAATAATGACATAACAATAAAAACGTACCTTAACGTACTGCTGTTGAACGTATGCAATACCTATGGCTACGGCAGAACACGTGCTGAAGAAATATTTTCTGTTCTGTATTTTTAATGTTGCCTGATAATTAATAGGATCGAAGCTCTATACCACAAGCACTTAAAATCACCCTTTTAGCCTTCGGATTATTTAATCTTGTGATTTTAAGACTACTAAATTAAGGCTGCATAACTTAAGCAACTCACTATAAATGATTCTGGGGTTGCAGGCTTTAGGATCAAAACAACAAACACAGTATCCATAGAGAGAAGTATGGCATTTCACACGTCTGTGAAACTCTGAAAGAATCGGCAACCGTAAAAGTACAAATTATGCCAGTGATAAGTGGATTTGGGAAAGTTCTTCAACAATGTCCCTCCTCATAGTCTCTTAACAAAAATAAACTGTCATAGAAGAGGCAGGAACGATTTCCTGAATCTGGTTAAGGGATAAAAAGTACAGAACAGGAATACATCTTCACAAAGCAGGGAGGTTCTCTAGGACCTCTTAAAGTCAGTGTTGGAATCAATGGTGCAAAGACATTCTGATGATCTGGAAGGTGCTATTGAATTTTTTGGAATAACCAAAAATGCAGATGATTGTGGGAGATCCTGCAAGATTTGGTGATACAGTAATGAAATGTCAGATGAAATTCAATGTTGATAAATGCTAGGTGGCTACACAGAGGAAACATAACCCTAACTACCCTCACATGAGTGAGTATAGCATGAGTGCTATTTATTTATACTGTCACCACTCAGAAAAGGGATTGTGGTGGAGAAGCAAAAATTCTCAGGAAAGTTAGCTCAGTGGCATTCAAAAAAAGCAAATACCTTTGTGAGCACTTAGGAGAAGAATGAATAAAAAAAATGAAAAATTAGTACTATTGCTCGAATATACCTTGACTTCAGCATGTAGATCTTGCCATCCCATTTCAAAAGGAACATGGAAAAGATGCAGAGTAGAAGGATGATGATGTTCAGAGATACAAAATGGCATCCCTAAGAAGGGATCAAGCCTCATCAGCCAGTAAAGAGCTGGAAGAACTTTGCAAAATTATGAGCACTAACAAGGATTAAAAAAAGGGGAACAGTTCTCCATTTCTCAAAATAAAAACACTTGGGAGCACTAAGTGAAGCTAGTGGTAAAAGAAAGCATTTTTCACAAACGCATAATTAAATTATGGCACTTAGTGCCACAGGATGTTGTGGCATGGACAGTACAAAAAGGGTTCAAAAAGGGCATGAGCAAAGTAATGGAGAATTGCCAGTTGACAGCTATTAAACAGGCTGGACTGGATGCGGTACCTGGTTCGGGCGGTCCGTAAGTTGCCGATTGCCATAAACCATGAACACAAGGGCAAAACATCACCCCACGTGCCCCCCATTGCTATTCCTGAGCACCTGCCCGGCCACTACCTGACCTTTGGTAGCGCTGTGCTTATCACATTAAGTAAACTTTTAATGCTCCCAGTTAGAAATGTTTCCGTTAAAGACTCAGCCAGAATTAATCGGTTGAAGTCGCTTTAGTAACTAACCCTTTGAAACACTTCATGCTGCTTCTTCCTATACTCTTCCTATAGCTTTCCTACACTGCTCCAAATTTGCTGGTAGAACAAATCCTACAATAAAATTGTATGACTCCAAAGCAAAAGCTGAGAAGTTAATGGCGTAAAACCCAACTAACTCTTCTAAAGTTGCAAGGCCGGCACAGGCCAGGACAGCTTTTCTCCTCACCAGTAGCACCATGGCAGCTACGAAGTGCCTGACTTCGCTGCTCTTGTTTTGCATTTGCATTTATTCATTTTCATTTAAAAAAAAAAAAAACCACACCCCAACGGGGATCGCTCAGCCCTCTCCCGTCTGTCAGCGGCGCCTCCGGCCGCCGCAGCTCCCCCGCCGGCTGCGGGGACAGCCCCCCACCTGCCAAGCGCCCACCCCGCGCTACTTTCGGCGGTGGGCCCCGGGGGGAGCGGGGTTTCAGCCCCCCAGGTGGGAGCCGCCCGGCGGGGTGCCCGCCCCGGGGCGGGAGGAGCGGCTCGCCTCCCCGGGGGCAGCGGCGGGAAGGGTCCCGCCCGCTTTCCCCGCCTCCTGCCGCCGGCGCTCCGGCGGGGTGGCCGGGCGCGGTGTTGGCACCGGGCGTCAGTCGGTCTCTCGCCTCGCAGGTCTGCGGAGCGAGCGGGGCGGGCGCCGCTCGGCGCCGGGCGGGCAGGCGCCATGAAGCGCTCTCTGCTGCGGTTCTGCCAGTCGCGGGAGAAGGCGGCCGTCTCCAGCTCCTACCAGGGCGTCGCCTGCGAGGCAGATGCCGCCTCCGTCGCCTCGCAGGATGTCTTCAAGGTGCGTGCGAAGGGGCTGGCAGCGCCAGGGGCCGGGTGGTGGCTGTGAGGGGGCAAGATGGTGTGCGGGACCGAGGCTCCTATGGGGGCGTTGGGACAAGGAGGGGTGAAAGTGGAGGGCGAGGTGAGGTGGGGCATTGGAGGCAGCTGTGGGGCCTTGGCGTTGGTTATGTCCCAGAGACCCTCTCTTGCAGGACGCCCTTTCCTCTCGGTCATCAGTGGAGCCGTGAGGGAAGGGCTGTGAGGGCTGAGCACTGGGCTGGGAGCTGCCCAGGCTGTGGGCCATGAAGGCACAGAAAGCAGTGGTGTGGTGTGGTCTGGTGTGGTGTGGCGTGTTGTGGCCAAAACTGGACCAGGGCGAGTGGGAGCGTGGGAGGGGAGTGGGTGAAGTAGGACATGGGGTGGCAGGGGCGGGTGGTGGGTGGCGGGGGCTCACATCCCTCCTGGGCATGGCTCCCCAGAAAGACTCCCGCTCTCAGAGGGAGTCCAGAGGTCATCGTGAGAATGAGTAGACCATCTAGCAAAAATGTCCCGAAAGGAAAGTTTAGAAGCACTGGAACTGTTATGAAGGGAAAGGGAACTGGCAGCACAACCTACAAATGCAAAATTGCTGTCGGGAGGGATACGACCCCTTCTCTTTTCCATAGAGAGTATGACAAGAAGTGATGTATTCCCATTGCAGCTAGGGAGACCTAGACCAAACATTAGGGAAGTCTTTCTCAACAGTTGGAGTCATTCAGCAAAGGAAGAGGTTGCTTACGGGATGGATAACTTGGGTAACTTTGGAGATTTTTAAGAGCAGGCTAAACAAATTTGACAAAGTAAATGGATGGGCTTAAAGACCTCTTGAGATAATTTCCAGACTTATTTTCTGTATGCTAGTTGTAGTCCTGAGCAACACCTCTTCAGCATAACATGCTTGTCACTCTGGTGGGTGATCTGCCACTACAGAGCTGTTCAGGCAAAGTGCGAATGAGCTGTTGTTTAAAATAGCTTGCTTTGCTGTTTTGAACCAACCAAAGTACTGAAAACACCTAACTGATTTCTTCCTCTCCTATTTTGTTAATGAAACACTGCAGCACGGGCTGAAAAATCTTATTTTTGTTGATAGAAGTTGTCATCGTGCCACATTTCAGCCCCATTTTGTCTTACATTGACAAAAAATTCCAGCGTAGAGACTGATGAAATGTGGTCTAAATCAATAGAAAGATTTGAAATTAATTGCAATTAAAAATAAGAATATAAGAAGAAATAGAAGATACTGGGCTCTATAATGAGATTTTCTTAAAGAGCTTTTTACTGCTTTATCTACTGCATAGATATTTGTATATGTAACTGACCTCTTATTTTTATGACAGTTGAGCCATCTTAAAAACCCTTTCCACAGTGATATCACCTGTTTTCTCTTACCTTTTTTAAATTGCATTTCTGAAGCAGATGCTACCCCTGTATTTGGCTGCAGTCTTCTAAATATTTAAACACATTTATAATATTATTCACATGAGTAATCTCACTGAGGTCAATAGGCCTGTTAAGCTGAAGGAAGTTAAACAGGTACCTAAGTGTATGAATGGGCTGTCCCATAATGTACATCTGCTTAATGACAGCAAACATTTTTGACTCTTTGTGGCTCAAAGGATCCTGGAGAGCAAAGTTTTCCTTTTCTTTTGCAGCTGAGGAGGGAACAGTAATTTTAGATGTTTTCCTTTATTACCTTTTGCTTACATCTTTGGGAAGGTTTGCTTTACTTTTGATGTGCATTTTTATTTGTTTTTCCCTTCCAATTTTGTGGAATTGATTTTCTTTTTTATTCTCTTTAAATTTTTTAATAACTTGTTTTTAAATCCCTTCCCGTTCTACTGCAGTCAATTTTTTTCTATCACTTTTCTTCATATACAAGTATGGGTTTTGAAACACTGTAATAAAAATATTTGGAGAACAACATAAAGTAAGAGTCAGCAGGGTTTCCATAGTGCGCTTGGGTTGCAAAGCACAGTACCAGGGAGGTATCAACGTGTCAGAGGGCCGAGCTGTTGGGCGGGGTTTTATTGTATTATGCTGTGAGTGTACTGAGTTCTTTCAGACTGAGATAGTAGCCCATGAGATGTTCTTAGGATACTGCTGAAATTACAGAATTTATTGGTTTCTCTGACATAAAGAACATCTTAGAAACCCGGTGGCTGAACTTGAAAGCCCAGGACATAGTATCAGTCTCTGTAGAAAGGTCTAGAAATGGAATTTATCAAGATTATTTTTTTTCTTCTCTGTTGAGTTAATTTGATGTGGCCACAGCTGGAGAGAGTATAAAACAGTAAGTGATGAATTTGCTGGTTTGAGGATGGAGGATCTTGAGCTCACTACAGAAAACAAAATAATATATTCAAGGTAATTTCTGATTTTGTTAGTTTTACACTGTTTCTCATCTGGCTCTGATTTTGCAATCAATCAAATAAATCTTCAAACAGTTTCACTGTTGATTTGATCTGATCAGGATTTGTGTACTTCTGTATGAAACGAAACAGTTGGGAGAGAACTATTGAGTGGTAACATGCCCACAGTAGCACATTATAACATTACTAGCATCTTGCCTGTTAGGAAAATGAGAATATATGTGTCCAAAATAGGTGATTTCAGATGGAAGTGCCTGTAGGCTACGGAGCTTCATTAAGAAGAATCGTTCTGGGCTTACCAAAGTGGATGAATTAAATGCCACCCCACTGCATCATGCTGCCGAAGGAGGTCAAATAGAATTAATGCAGTTGATCATAGATGATTCTTCCTGTGAAGGTAACACATATTTTATGAACTATTTTATTGAACAGTATAAAAAAGCTCAATACTCAAAGCATTTGTTACTTAGCTGAAGCAGAATTGGTATGTGTTATCTACATTTGTAGACTTAAATATAGTTCAAACTATCTGCCACAGTTTGCAGTGTCTCAGGTGTAGTTTGTGTCGCCCTTGTTATATTAGGATTGTTTTCTCTCTAATGCAGTGATTCAATATATCTTGTTTGTTTGGGACTCAGATTAACAGCCTTCAGATATGAAAAAGAAAACCGCAGTAAAGTACAGGAGGCCTGACTTTATCTTCCTCACATATATTATGTGTCCTTTATTACATTTAAAATACTGTAAATGTAAAAGAGAAGTAATTTCATTTCTCATAATTGCCATACAAGTTGTTTACTTAGTAGGGAGGAAGAATAAACATTTGATGACATAGGCTACCTAAATAAATTTAGGGAAGAAGTGTTAAGTAGGAGAACACGGGGCTTTGAATGACTGAAGAACACTCTGTGTAAAAACTGTTGTTTAGAGGTTATTAATAAGCATTGTGAAAGTACATACAACTCCACTGATAGACTGCGGGCTACTAAGCAAACATACAATGGTCCTAAAAAGCTCATTTTTTTCACCTAACAATAGCCAATCTAGTTTTAGATTATTCTGTCTGAAAAATATTCTTTTTCTTTTCAATTTATATTTTTTGTCTTAATTTTTGAGAACATTTGTTGAAGTTTAGTTCAAATTTTAAAGCTCAAAATATATGTGTAGAACAAACTGGTTTTATAACTGGTGTGAATTGATTTACCTCTGTGCTCTTAAGTGAAACAGAATAGATATGGTCTTTAATCTTCTTATAACTTGCAAGCACTTATTTGTTATCTCTTGTTATAGTTATTCACACTCACTTGTTCTGTGCAGCCTGTAAAGCAATAGCTGCAAAGTCAAAGGAGACAGGAAAGAGAAGAGGCAAGGAAAAAGGGAAATCAAGTAACTCTTGGGGAAGGAAAAAAGATATATAATAACAGGGAAGAAATAGACAGATGTTTCACCCCTCCCATCACTCCACTGTAAAAATCTTTATTGCTATTTGCTGACCTTCTCTCTGCTATTTTAGTGTATTAGTACTTTTAATAGCACATTTTCTCTAACTAATGCCATCTATTCAGCACAATATATAATCAATTTAACACAATACACTGCATGACATGCAAACTTCCTCTTTTTCTGTTTAAAGAAACATAGTAGCACAGACCTAAACCTCCATTGAAGACATTTTTTTTTAGTTTTCAGTGTGATCAGAACATTTGATGGTTTTGCTTTGGTTTTAGTTTTGGTTTGTTTTCTCTCCTTTGACCTAGTGTTAAATGTGATGGATTCTTCTGGAAATACCCCGCTGCACTGGGCCACAAAGAAAAACCAAGTTGAAAGTGTTAGTTTGCTTCTTAGCAGAGGAGCCAATCCAAACATTCTGAACTCCAATATGATGGCACCTTTACATATGGCCGTGCAGTCCCTACATAATGAAATTGTTAAGGTAAGTCTAAAGTCCATATAAATATACAGATTTGATAAGTAGCTCAACAGCAGCTGCTTGCATAACACCAAGACTTTGTTTATATATGCAATATCCTGGATATGCTCCTCACATGCTTTGTTTAGTGAGCAGGATGTGTAACATATGAAGCTTGTAGAAATGTTGGTGTCTTAGCACAGCAAGGAAAAAGGAGCTTACTGATTTATATAAATATTGATATTTGCACTATTATAGTAGTTATGATGTTTCAAGGAGAAGTCTTTTAAATTTTCCAAGCAGAAGGGATTTTATTTTAAAAGACCTTTTTTAACACTAAACTTCATGTAGGCTTATCTTATTTCAAATGTAGGGAGTGATGGAAGTATCAAAATTTTCTTGAGGCTAGTGTGGTTTTTTTTTATTAAAATCAGATTAAAATTAGTCAGAAAAAGTAGTTCTTAAACCAAACATTTTAATAATCATTTGAATAGTAGCAGAGCTAAAGCTGCAATTACAAATCACAAAAAATATATTGTGAAGAAATTACTAAGATGTCCATTTTGAACCTTATAAAATAGCAACAACATTGAAATTTTAAGCAGCATACCTTTTTCATAATTCGTCCAAGTATAATGAGAATGTTTTCACTCCATATGTGACATTTGGATAGAATTTGAGAGTTTGTAAAGTTCTTGAGTTTACTAGGTGAATATAACCTTAACACCACAGTGCTTATGTTTTCACTTTATAGTTGTCTCTTTTTTTAGATCATCCAAACAAAAGAAAGAAAAACATATTGCTCTATTAAAGACTTAAAATCCATTAGAGATTTTAAGTGATAGAAATTTTGTTGTCCTCACACCTTCTACTAAATCTGTATTTACTGTGAATTAAGAATAATAAAATCTGAAGTACAGTGACATTTTTGAAATGGGCTTTGTAGCAAGTTCTGGATTTGGATTGTTTTACAGCTCTGCTCTTGACTAAATATGTGCTCTCATCTTTTCCACACTCTGTTGTTTATTCAAGCTAATTCTCCTTTGTTTTCTATTGTCAAATTGCCTGAGAATGAGGAAAATGTGCCAGTTTCCTCAGTACAGAACAATTAGTTGGAATTACTGGAAAATAATTTAGTAAATATATAGATAGAGGAATAAATATGCAGTGCAGTGTGGTCATTATCATTTCCAGATCCTTTGCTTCCCAAAAAACACTGGAAGCAGTCATAGCGGGACTTGGTGACGCTGGTAGCTCAGTGTTTGCTGTTAACATAAGGACTGAAGCAGGAATTCAGGGCTGGAAGAATCCCTCTTTTCATCAAGTCCCGTCTCCCTTAATCTTATATAACTCTCCAGTAGGTGCCTGATTGAGCAGAATCTACAACATTGCCACTTTCCAGGGAATACAGAATATTATGAGACATTATAACAAACTTCAGTTGAAAATCCCTGTCTCCAATTTGCTGCAGAAAGTATTTTCTCCCAGTACTGGGGAAATTGTTAAATAAAACTTTAAGATCCTCTGCAGCTGCGTGCAGTGTTTATCTTCATAACCCAACTGTCTGCTGTAAAGAATTTTACTTCATCTGTTCTCTCCTGCATTTTTCAGCCGCGTATTTTTACGTTCTCCTGCGTTTTGTCTGTCCTCTGCATGTGCGTTTTGGGCTATTGGCATGCAAAAAGAACAAGAGTGCTATGAGTGATAAACAACAAAAGTAATGGAATATGCCTTTGTTGTTACATCTGGCTTATGGTTGACTGAATATTTTTTTAAACATTTAGATTTTAGTCCAGCATAGCAGTACAGATGTTAATTTGGAAGGTGAAGCAGGGAACACACCTATAATTGTAGCATGTTACAAGGATAATCCTGAAGCGCTGATGCTCCTGGTAGGTATAATTACCCATCACCTTTTCATGTGATTCTGTTTACCTTGATGCAGTGTTATTCTGTTCCACTGTCTTTGTTCAATGGAGGAAGGTTAATAATGCACCTAATATTCAAGTTACTTTGCACAGGTGCATCCATATGTGTGCTCCTTTGTATTTTATGAGGTAGTTATACTGCAAATAAATGTTCAGTGGACACCCTTACAGCATCACTATCTATTAAATAAAGGGATCACCCCTTAGGAAAAAAATTGTAATTTAAAGCTCAAAAAGAACAGTTTTGTCTGAAATACAAAGTATTTTATCTTCCTCTGTGTCATTCTTTTTCTAGAATTTTCATTTACATACTTACAAAGCGTGAAGAAAACTGTTAATGAAATGCTTAGGAGCTGTTTGAAAAGAGTACGAGGAATTCTTATATATGTTCTGGAATCCCTGATACTTAAAAATGTATTTTGCAAAAAAAACCGAAACGTGATATTTTGTGATTTAGAAAACTGGAAAAAAGCATACCTGAGTTCCTTTACTTGTTTACGGGAGTTTGTGAATAAGTCTTGCCTGGTTTGTGAAAAAAAATTAATAGAATAGAACAGCTCAGTTGGAAGAGACCTACAATGATCACCTAGTCCAACTACCTGACCACTTCAGGGCTGGCCAAAAGTTAAAGCACACTGTTAAGATGTTTGTATATAAACTTCACAATGCACGTACAACATCAAAAAAAAAGACATCTACAGCTATACAGAAGACTGTATCTGTAACAATATATTCATTAGTCTGAATTTTCTGTATGTCATTAAGCTATATCCAGGAATTATTTTTCAGATCGAAAATGGAGGGAAAATATGTAAACCAAACAAAACGGGATCTATGCCTATCCATGCAGCTGCATTTTCAGGTGCAAAAACATGTATGGAAATCCTTTTAAAAAAAGGTAAATGCGTTGTTCCCAAGCAGTCAGCAAAATTTATTATTTATAGTAATTTTACCAATTTACTGCTTTACTTCTTAAAGAACTGTGCAAACAAGCACTTATAACTGTGATTGAACTTACAAGAAGTTAATGCAATTGTTCCTGTGGGCAATTCATGCTAGTAACTTTTGTATGATTGCAGCAGCAGCTTAACTGCTTTCCTAAATGTGTGTTCATCCATTGTTTAATGATAGATGTGAAAGGTTCATATCTTGAGGGGGGAGAATATTATTCTGCAGTTAATATACTTGTTTTGAAAGCCTTAGTATCTTCTGTTATGTCATTCTTGCTTAAAAGTTTTCCATTTATGTTCATTTCTCAGGTGAAGAATTGGGTCACTCTGCTAAAACCCACATCAATTTTACCAATAATGGAAAGTGCAGTCCACTTCATTTGGCAGTTCAAAGTGGGGACCTTGAAATGATTAAAATGTGCATTGAATTTGGAGCCCAAATTGATCTAAAACAGGTAAAATTCAGAAGGGAGCAAAATATAATTTTGATAAAACCTAGATATCTCTAAATGTCTCAGTGGTATAGAAAAAAAAAAGATGAGCTCATTGTCTCTTCCAATGCAAAACGTAGGGAGCAGCAAATGAAAACAAGTCTCTAGTTCAAATCAGGGAAAACAACACATTTCTTTACACAAGTTACATAGGATGATGTGGGTGTGAAAAGTTTACATGTATTTAAAATGCGCTTGGGCACATCCATAGAAGAAAAATCTGTCCTCAGCTACTGAATACAACAACATCCCCTCTGGCTCAGAAGGTCCTTGAGTCATAAACAGGCAGAGTCTGGGAGAGCACTCTGGAAAAGTATCTGTGGTACAGCCTTCTTCAGAGTCTTTTCTATGCAACTGCTGTCATCCCTTCCCAGAAATGGGCTCTTCAGTCTGACCCTTCCTCATCATTCTTGTTTATCTTCAGCCTTGCCCTGGCTTTTACAGTATCTTCTTCGTAAGCAAGCACAAATTTGTGATAGTACTGCTGCTACTGTGATACTGTTGGTGTAAGGGCCTGTGACCAGCTTCAGGATTTCAGAATAAACATTTCTGAAAATATCTGTCATTAATCAAATTGTTTGCAAGGCTGAAATCAACTCATGAGAGCAAAGATAAACATGGTTTAGCCTTCTTTATTGCTTTGATTCTTTGAACACGCAGCTTTTGAATGAGATTATTCATGCTGCTGATTTCAAGGATGCTTATGCCATTGTGGAAAAACCCATTCCAAACCGTTTACTGAAATGTTCCTGTTCTGAAAAGGACAAAGTCAAAACCCACAGGCATGTATCCAAGCTAATTTGTCCCATCTAGCTAAATGAAATCCTGTTTTGGCAAATCTTGTTCTAATAATTTATTTATTGCTTAATAATTTTATGACTCTCTGGCTTATAATAGTTTAATAACATATTAGACCAAGTTATTTTTAACCTGCAGAAAAGATGTAAGGAAGATTCCATTTAAGGAAGTCAAAAAACAATTTTAAAATAATGCATTTTCTGTATTATATGGGCACATACGTTTGCTTATTCCTTTTAACCGATCTGCCTATGGTTTTCTGTAGTTTTCCTTTGCTTCATCTCTTGTATTAAAGAGTGCTATGTTTATTAATTCAACTACAAAAAATTAGGACTGTTGTTATCTCATATCTTAGGGACTTGGCATAGAATAATAAGACTGAATGAATAATAAATAAG
This sequence comes from Ardeotis arabs, assembly GCA_011801015.1. Lineage (NCBI taxonomy): Eukaryota > Metazoa > Chordata > Aves > Otidiformes > Otididae > Ardeotis > Ardeotis arabs. Next base: position 33,677 of record JAAGAY010000508.1, on the reverse strand, counting down.
TTCCCTTAAAACCATCTCTTTAGTCTTTTCTAGACTTTTAAGATCTCTTCAGAGTTCCACTGTCAAAGACTAAATTCTCATTACTTGGATAGAAATTTAGGCATTTAGGAATTATGATTCCTGGGGTAGATCACTAGTGTGTGTAGTAGGTTGAGGGTTAGGTTGTTGGTGTTTAAATGTTTTATTTTTCCATGTACAGAATGAAAAATGCACAGCACTTCATTTTGCTGCCACTCAAGGAGCGACTGAGATTGTAAAGTTAATGATGTCATCCTATGCTGGTGAGGAATCCATTATTGATGCTGCAGATGGGAATAAGGAAACATTGCTTCACAGGTAGGAGGCTGGTCTGCAGGACTTCACTATATGTTGTGACCCATTATATTCTTAGTTATTCTCAACATCCAGTTATACTTTATATAGTATACTTTGGAACATCCTTCTACATGGGTTGGAACTTCTCCATGGGATGGGAGATGGTTTTAGTACACTATGGAAGAATCACTAATTTGGTCAGAATGTTAAAGATTTTGGTGCTGATATCAAAATCAAAACTGTTCTAGTTACCTTGGAACCATGTCAAGGAATGGCCACTAACAGTTTGTATTGAAAGTTTACTGCAGTAAAGAACTAGTAGATGAACAAGTTCATGGAATTGTTAACAGCTTCTGAGATTGTGGAACCAATGCCCTCTTCTAATGGGCTTATGTTCTCCAGAAAATGAATGAAAAATAATATAAACAATTTTTTAAAAATAGTTAAGTTTTTTTTCCAAAAAAAATTTATGTTACCTCATCAGGTATAAGTACATGTTGGTACACTTCCCCAGGACTATATATTTGCAGATGTCATTTGTGTATGTAATAATTTAAACTTCTAGTCTTTCACACTCCATTTGAAACCAGAGCACTAGACTGGGGAGGAGTTTCCTCAGTCTTCTGAGCAGAAAGATAGGTAAATGTGCTGGCTACCAACTCTATGGAAGATAGCATATTTCCCCATCTATTAATTTTTGCAGAAAATATATATCTCATTGCATTTAAGTAAAGTGTAATAATTTTACAGTGTTATTCTACAAGTTTTACAATATGTAATAACTGGTAGAAAGTCAGCGGCAGTAGAGAAGATTGTTCTTTGGACACAGTATGAAGTGTAATGATTCAAAGATAAATGAAGACATTTAAAAGGGGAGTGTGTTGTGAAGTTAAGATAAGGTTTGGGTACACTTGGAAATGCTACTGTGATAGAACACTTCTGAAGACAAAGTGATGATGACAGAACGCCAAAGAAAATTGTGCAGACGCAATGTACTACTTGATAGATAACTGGCTGTCATATCCATGGAAAAGATTGTCCTTGGAAAAAGCTTTGGACCAAAAAGAATGACACTCCTTTGCTCACAATATTATCAAGAATCATCAGAAGGGTAGAAAGTCACCCAAATGTCAGAATATAAATAAACTGAATAGGAACATTAGTGTGTTGAGAAGTCAAGGAGCATTGAAGCATAGGCAGGCACCTTGGAATTTATTTTGAGTGTGTGTGAAGCACTCAGTATTTACGCCTGGCTGGAGAGACCTACTATAGATAATAGAGGCATCTCTACTTAATTGGAACCATGACATGATTTTTTAAAATACATCTTTTGAGTAATCTGTTCTAACTATAGTGTACCCTGCGTTGTTACCTCTTATAATGCTAAGGAGCAGTTGTCTTTGAGATACAGTACAACCTTGGAACTGTCCTGCATTGCTCATTAAGTCAAAATACTTAACACAAGTCTGACTTCTGAAAACATTTACCGTGAGTCTGTTAACTGTGCTATACTTCCTACTTTGACCATTTTTTTCCTATAATATATAATTCACTGTTTTACTGTAGAATAAAACCTGAGATTTTTTTTTATGTGTATAGACAACTTTAAAATATTTTTTAGTAAATTCATAAATGTGAGCTTGATTTGTATCAGTATATTATATTTTTTCATATTTTTTGAGTAGACTTGCCTGCAACAGTCAGAATACTTGTTGGAGTCATTGCCATTTTGACTCCACTCTAGTATTATTAAACAAAATATATAGCAAGTTGTTTTTGAAGATTGGACCAATGAAATGGATTTGAGGTTCTAGGTCTGCATGGATTAAAATGAGTCTGAAGCTTATGGAATTCTGTATTGACCTTGTGTGATACAGTGAAAGATCTGAAATATGAAATTATCAATTTTGTTAAAAATCAGTGGTAAAATGCCTGTTGACCTATCAATGAGGCCTTTGTTTCCTGCAGTCAGTTTTGAGTGTATTAATTGAACTGAACTTAGTTTAAAACCAAAACTCCATGACAAAAATGGAAACAGTTTATTAAAATGAATTATGCAATAAAGATATCTCTCTGTCTCTTTATTTTAAAATTATTTATTTGAAAATATTAGAAAATGCAGCAAATGAAGAAAAATGCTACCCTTTGGATTGAAACTTCTTTTTCCTTTCTAATGTTACTGTATTTTTGCATTTTTCCCTACAGGACAGCATTGTTTGATCATTATGAACTGGCAGAGTATTTGATTTCAATGGTAAATATTTATTCAAGCAACATGTTTATAGAGATTATTGCTATCTATTACTATAGGTCTGCATGGAGAAATTAATAAAGGAGAATGTGTTCTCAGGCATAGGTTGTTTAGAGATACATATATATATATATTTCATAATGCATAATTGACAGTTACAGTACAGTGGCAGTTATGGCTCCATAATAGCATCCCACAGTTACAGAGGATGAAAACTTGCATTTTTATTTCCATTTTACTTACTCAGAAAGATTTCATAAACATCTTTTTTCAGATATGACAAACCAGTTCAGTAATCCTCACTTCCAGGATATGAAATAGGAAATAAATGCTAAACATGCATTGAGTTTAATCTTATTTTTCCAAAAAGAAATCCTTTCTTTGAAGTATATACATATGATTGTTCTGGGATCACATAGCCATATATTGGAGTTTGTACATGATCTAGAAATATTTTTTACTCTCTGTAGTTTGGTTATATTTCTTCAATGAATAATTATGAGGGAGAAAGAGAAAAAATGTAACTGGGGATGCTACTGACTGTGCTCCAAGTGTCCTTTTATAGCAATTCAGCTAAGCTTCGTATAACTGATATATGCCCCACTTAGGTGAGGAAATTTTCAGAAGTCAGCAAACTTCTTTTCCGTTTTATGTATGTTTAGGTTTTTTACTTAATTTCATGACAATTATATTAAGAAAAATTCTCTTCTACATACAGTTTTCCTTTTCTCAGAAACTCTTTTATTGGGATCGGATTTAGTCAGAACTAGATGTTGTGTTTATTTTTAATTCAGATGTGAAATGGTGAGGTTTGACTGCTTAAACATGTCTAACAACACAACTTATCTACAAAAGTTATTACCTAATAAATATGGGCACAAGTTTTTATAGAGGCAAATATATAGCACACAAAGAATTAGAGGGAGCGTCTTTAACACTGCATTTGCTAAGAACAACCTTTTGTTGCTTGAGTGTCATTTTGACTGTTTTGCCCTTTTTCATAGACTCTATGCTGCAGATTTGTTTGGCTTTCCATGTAAAGTATGTCAGTTTTGAAGTTTTAGAACTGTTTTCCTTTGCGCGGTCTGCGAATGGATCAAAGTATGCCAGTTGGGGTTTGTGGGATGCCATACTCCTGGCAAGATGACCAGGTATCGCCTGTGCTGTGGTGTATATGAAGGTGAAAAAGAAAAGTTGGAGCAATGGTACTGCTCAAAAGCAATAGCAAATTCCAGTTCAGAATGCCTTTCTGGTTTTAATAAAGATTTATTTATTTTGTACATTAAATACAATTTATTTATTTTATACATTAAATATCCACATTTCATGCACATTACCTTAAAATGATTATTTCTTTTATCTTATTTTTGGTACTTTTTGTATCTGAAAATGAAAGCCATTGTAAACAGATACAGTGTTAAATCTAGCTCTCCTAGATTAACTATGCTAAACAGAATTGTCCAGGCACACAATGTATGCTATTTACATTTAAATTACACCTGTTTTTTTGTAAGTTGTCAGAAATGTGCTACACAAAAATCAGAGAATCAAACTCCACAGCTATTTCTTGCAGAGCTTTTCATTATTTTGCATTTGGCCTCAACATAATATGGCAATGAGTACATGCTATTGTTTTGGTGAGATGTACAGCTATGGTTTGCCATAACTGAAGGCTAACTGAAGCCCTAAAAAAAGGCAAAAGACAGAAACCTAGTTTAATATACCCAACTTCTAAACATTACAAAACTTTATAGCTTTAAAGAAATTAATCTTACAAATTGGTGTGCAAATTAAGCGTTAGAAGCACAATGACTTTAACAATAATTTCAAAGTGGCCATTGTCACATTTGATGATTAGGTGCACAGTATCTGGTTTGTACATGCGAATGGCAGCATTGTATTTACAAGTTATGTACACAGCTATAAAGAAAAATAAAGACATAGAAATCAGAAAGTTCTCATGATTTACTTAGTATCTTTGCAATTTCTCTGCATCTTTTACTGTTTTGGTTTTTTTTTTTTCTTGTGTATCGTGTAATTTAGCGTAGAGGCGTCTGGTGCTTTCTGAGTTTACTTCCTTTAATTTTATTGCAATGTGCTTATTCAAAGTAAATAAGCAGTAATTTTACACATTCTCTTGCTTCTTTTTATTAACTTCATTTTTCTCCTTTTGTCTTCACTAAAAGAAAAATGAAATATTAAATTGGTATAAATACTAACTGATATTTATAAAATTTGCATCATATTTTTACATTAATGTCTGTTTATTTTATCTATATTAATGTATAAATGCAAAAGTAAAAGGCGTTCACAAACTAAATTTACAAACTCTTAATTCAGCTCTATCGTAAATGTGGCAACATATGTGGCAATATATGTTACTCCTTATTGTGATAAATAATGATGAATGCTGCTGAAGGCTGCACAATGACGTTAGCGTAATGAAGGTGATTAAAGATTCCATTATTAGCTGGAAATTGCTGCCCTGTATTCACTGAAATGGATGAGCCACTTGGATAAAAAAGGTCTCTGTTTCTTTGATGAATAAGAACTTTTAAGTGGTTATCTGACCTTGTAGAAAGGTAACTGGGGACCAGGTCCTGCATGTGTTACTCTCAAACATTTAATCAACATATGTTGCAAGCTTCCTGTTCTCCGTGGTAAAGTAATCACTGTACATTTATTAAATGTTTCTTGTTACTACATTACAGGTTTTACCATCCTAGAAAGTAAATATTGCTCATTATTATGATTAATTCTTCTCTCTCAAATTAGGACTGGACCTAAAGATGATTCAAGTTAATGGAAAAACTTCCATTGATTTTTTTTTTTTTCCAATGATCTTTGGATATTATCTGAAATAAATAGATTTTTTTTGTGTACTTTGTTCAACTCCTCTAATTTGACTTGCAACTCAGTATCTAGAAAAAATATGCCTAAAACATCATAAAATATACATACATCTCATTGGTTTGTTTGCTTGTATCTTCATACTCCCTTGTTGGCAGGATTTTTTATATAGATATGCTCATAGTATTTTGCTGATATGCTTATAGTGATACTGTGACCATAGTGACTATACTGCCCTGGCAACATGCATCTTGTGCAAAAATAGACAAAACAGCAAAACTGGGCTTTTGCCAGAATATCTCATTCCAGTCCTTGTGCTTCTCCTAAGGAAGATAGTTTCAAATCCCTTGAATTTGGAGAATAAAAATGTGTCTGCTGTTGATACAGTTACTTTGGAGTCAAAATTATGTTGGCTCTCATAGCTCACGATGAAGAATAAAAATGGAGATAGATCAAGCTATACAGATTGAACTGTACTAATCTCTGAATGCCTTGCTGCTTGAACAGTATTCATATAGCGCAGAGGTTCAGAATGGCCTTGTTCTGGTAACTGTTTGATACATAAGGCCACATCTTTCAAAAGGGCTGCAATTTTTGTATTTTTCCAGAGCTTTGACCCCAGTATTTTCAAGTTAGAATTATATATTTTGAGTATTTAAATGCATGGAAGGGTACCCTAATAAAAGATCATGAGTTGTGAGTTCAGTTTACCTAGAAGCAAGCCGCTGTTATTTAGGCACCTAAATTTATATGCGTAGATGACTGGGCTGTAGCTGATAGTTGAAAACATAGTAGTTTTATATAGAGATATATTGTGTATATTGAATATTTACTTAACTGAAGCATCCGAAGTTACTAAGAATGCCTGTAATTCTGCTATGCTTATAAAGGGCAGCACCATTTTAAAATTTTATTTATTCATTATTCATGATAAACTTGAAATTCTTTATTGCAGGGGGCTAATATTGATAGTGTTGACATAGAAGGTCGATCCCCGCTTCTGTTGGCCACTTCCTGCGCATCATGGAAAATAGTGAATTTACTGCTCTCAAAAGGTAAAAAGGAGTATACACCTGTGATATACTTCCCTTGAGCAGGGTTCATACATGTTAAAACTCTATCTAACTTCCCTCTCAGTTTCAATTCAGTACTTCAGCATGCGGTCCAGGAGCAGCTGAACTAAACAGCTGCATGGTGCTGATGTCCCCTGAGATAAAGGAAGAATTAGTGTCATGATTTCACCACTTGAGTGTCATGAGTACACCACTTACACAAAGTCATGTTTCATACCAGCAATCAGTCTTTAAATATTAAAGCCCATATTTCAAGCGTTTCCTTTGATTTGATATAATCAGTCATCTTGAAAATGGTTGAGCTGTATCTTTCAATTGCTACACTTTCGGTGCAAGCTAATTATTGTTACTATATTTCCTTTTGTTAATAGTAATGTAACTGCTTTTGTTAATAAGCCCTGTAATAGGTTTTGAAGCTGTAAGAAAATTACAATTTTAAAAGATTAGAAGAGGTGATTATCTGCATTTTTAAATTACCTCTGGATTTGTGGGTGCTCAGTATTTCTGAATATAAGGGCCCCACATAAATCTTAGTCCTGCAATGAAATATAAAATGCATACATACATGAGATAACAATGGAATGTGAGTGTCAGCAGGGGTTTTTTTGTAAGTAAAATTATATGTTATAATGTTGACTTGAAAAAATATTTGTTGTTTTATAGATTTATCAACACATTTGTTCAACATTTGTTCCTTTGTCTTAATCATCATCTATTAGTGCCAGGGACCAGCAGTTTTGAAGTTGCTGGTATTTATTTCCATATTTATCTAGGAGCAAATGTGTCATTAAAAGATCATCTTGGTCGGAATTTCTTGCATTTGACGGTATTGCAGCCTGGCGGATTACAGCATCTGAATGAGAAATTTCTGCAGGTACCGTAAGAATCAACTTATATCTTATCCTTACTAGAAAATGCAAAGAAAAAAACAGCTACCTTTTAATTTTGGAATGTTTGTAAAAGTTTGTGGTACTTGTTAAGTTGCCCAGTGTCACAGAAAATAGTTTGAAGAGGTACATATCACTCATGAAAACATTTCAAAGCCAATAATACAGTTTTCTTATTGCCAGGCAAAGGAATAACATAATCCCATAAATTATTTTGCTGTTGGGGGATTGAATAGCTCAAGAGGTAGGCAATAAAATACAGAACTTTTAACTTCTGTTTTCCCAGTTTGCATGCAGTAAAGCTAGGGGATGTGCTCATATTCAATCAAGCTCTAGGACATAAATAGCTTACAGCATATTCGGCAGGAGCTTTCTCTGGACTGGACTGTAATGAAGTCTTGGATTTAGTTTTAAAAAAGGTTTCAAACATGGATTTGTATTTGGTTATGCTGAAGTCAAGCACTTGTATTGCTGGAGGCCAAGCTCACATGAAAGTATTAAATTTGCTAGCCTCCAGAGCTCCAGAAACAACCTTTGAAATGTGAATCAAGTAGAACTGATCTTAAAACATCTGCTGAAATCTGTAAACAACTTTGATTAGTAATGCAGAATGGATTTAATCTCCCTTTTCAGCAGATGTAGAGAATAAATTTTACACCAGACTGATAACTCTCAGTTGTCTGCATTGACTTTCTAATTATTGATCATCATAATTCAGACAAAGGACTGGAGCAGAGCGAGAGAGGAGATTTTTAGTTATTTTAATAAAGACTATACACAGAATAGTGTTAGACAAGGCAACAGAGGAAAAACAAGGAAGTGAAGATGAAAAAGAGAAATGCAGGAAATAAAATTACACTGTAAACCAGTGAACTGATGGTTCTTGACAGCCAGAAGTTTTGCTACTGCATTCAGACTATAGACTACCCTTACATTCTGTACAAGCCTTCTGCTGACAGCAATGAGTATTGTGGTTGAATGGCAGCCAAGAAGAATCTCCTGTATTATACTTGTACAGTGGATGGATTGCAGTAAGGGTGCAGAGTGGCACACTGCTGTGTTCTTCAAAGACTAGTTGTTTGAAAACATCATGATCCACAAATCAGCAGACATTAAATGCTCATTGTTGGTAAATTGCCTTCTCCTAAAGTTTGTTTCTTATTTTTAAATATTGCTTTAAAGTATTAATGCTATTGTTACAAGCTATTAGAAGCTGTGGAGCATTAGTGATATAAATATAATTCTGTGCTTTTGGGGTTTTTTTTTGGGGGGTAACAGATGGAACATATTAAAAATCTTGTAGTGGATGAAGATAATGAAGGATGCACTCCATTGCATTATGCATGCAGACAAGGTGTGGCCCTCTCTGTAAATAATTTACTCAGCCTCAACGTTTCCATCTACTCTAAGAGCAGGGACAAGAAGTCACCATTACACTTTGCTGCCAGGTTAGTAGTGTAGTCTAGGCAGTGCAATCAATGCCACTTTTTCCATGCGTATTTTTCTTACATTGATGTCTATGTTTATCGCTCAAAGCTATGGGCGCATCAATACGTGTCAACGGCTTATAAGAGATATGAAAGACACAAGACTTTTGAATGAAGGTGATAAGAAGGGAATGACTCCTCTTCATCTGGCAGCACAGAATGGTCATGAGAAGGTAGTTCAATTTCTTCTGAAGAGAGGGGCCCTTTTTCTCTGGTAAGTATACACATTTCCATTCATTAAGGTGAAAAAGAACTATCACCGTACATTTTACATCCATCTGGTGGGAAGTTAATACAATATAAATATAAATACAATATATTAAAATATTTAATATATTAACCTATACAAATATAAATGTACAATATAAGAGCATATTTATAAAATATTTTAAAAACTAAGCTTATTGTGCCTTGCTTCAGCCTGGCACATAGAATCATGCCTAGTTGTAAAGCAAGGCTTCTGATGTTGGGGAAACTGAAGTTTCTCTACATCCAACTGAGAGAAGAATATTGAATCTTCTGATGGAAAAAATACTGGTTTGGAGATAGTATAATCACATCAGCTTCACTTATAGGCTTGAGTAGGACTTCTTAGAATTTGTGGGTCACAGGCAACTTGTTTTGCACTCTTAAGTCCTGGTTTCAGGTCAAAGATCCTCATATCATTGGCAGCTCCACAAAAACTTACAGCCTCACACCTGTAAAGCCAGGAGCCAAAGCTACCAAAAGTTGAGAGTCCTGTTTCCAAGGTAGTCTAGAGCTTTAACTTTGAAGTCTTGTGTTTCCAAGTCCCCTGCAGCTACACCTTGGAGTGAGGGACCCAAGTATACCTAGCAAGGGTAGAGATTATAACACATACACACACACACACAAAATAAAAGTATATGTATGTATGTATATGTATGCGTTCACATATGTGTGTGTATGTATTTAGGCTTAGTTTAGACTTCAATCTGGCATTTTTTAAATAAATGTCCTTATAGGTTCTTTGTGATAAAAGGCTTAATGAGTATCATTACAGTAAGATGAAGTGATAGGCATAGATTTGTGTGCTTATAATGTTTTGTATATTCACTTTCTTTAAATGCAAAATTCCATAGTACAACCATGATCACGGCCATTGCGAAGTACTAGTAACAGAATATTGCAAGTATTTGTGTCATTTTAAAGGGACGTAAAAGAAAATGGGCACAATCCAGATATATACAGAAAGAGAGAGTGAGACCCAAATACTGTTATTGAGTTGAACCTTTTTGTTCTGAATGATGCATTGATAATCACATAATAGTTGACAGAAAGCATGGTCCTCTCTGCAGTAGTCATGCCAAAGAAAAGATGTTTGAGTTAAATAAGGAAGTGATTACATTGACTTTGAATTTATAAACAGTTTTTCATTTATAATTACTAATTTTGTACTGCTAAATGTAAGTGATTATAAAGGCTGGACAGCCCTGCACCATGCTGCCTTTGGAGGATACACTCGCACAATGCAGATCATTCTGGATACTAATGTGAAGTGTACTGACAGAGTGGATGAAGAAGGGGTATGTGTTCACATAGTGTTATTTTGTTTCTTGTCTGCTCTTCTAGACCAAACATCAGCAGCATGCTGTTAGTTTTCCACTGTGCATTACACGTGTAATATTTCCTTGTGGCAGATTTAAAGTCTTTATATTTCACCACTGTTAAAGTTTATTGCTTAGATTAATATATGATTGCTGCAATTGTTATCCAGTTCTTATGTGGAAGACCAAAAAAAGGTGAATAGCCTAGTAGAAAACATAAAATATTCAGTATGTTAAACATGTCCCTCCTGATCCTTTTACAATGCAAGAGTATTTTAACAATGTAGTACAAACATTGGTAATTTTGAATTTAAAGAGCTTATACAGATTTTAAAAAATATATCAACTATAGCTTATTAACAGACTGTTTGAAATCCATCTGTTCTGCACAGCAATGTCCAACAGATACAGCTCCTGTCTTGTTCTGAAGTTTGGACAAATGCAGTATCTCTTGGGTCAAGACAGAATCCATTTCCTGGATTGGAGACCTTTTGTATGAACCTGTCTAACAGTTCCTGATCAGAAACATAGGGTGGTCATTTTAAAGAACTATTCCATTGCTTTATTCCATTTCCAACTTGTTTCCATTAAGCTTTTTAATGTTGCTAGTAAAAGTATTCAGGACTTGCAACTGAGTGGCTTTTCAGTGTGGGAAAAGACTGAAATATATATACTTTTTTTTTAATGATTCTCATGGATGCATTACTGTACTACTTTTCTGCACAGAACACAGCTTTGCACCTGGCTGCAAGAGAAGGACATGCAAAAGCAGTAAGGTTACTTCTTGACTATGGTGCGAAAATTCTGTTCAACAAAGCAGTAGCTTCTTTTTTCCATGAAGCAATACACAATAGGAGAAAAGATGTAGTGTCTGCTGTCATTTTGCACAAAAGGTAAGATACACAGAAAGTGCTTTTTGAATTTATTTTCCATTATTACATTCCATTGTTTTGTTTTTTAACTGAGATTAAGTTCTGAAAACCTGTAGCTTAATAAGTAAAACTGAGTACGTGTTTTATAATTCCAGAGATTATGTTGTGTTCTAATAAGAGCAAATAAAACCTGGCATATTTGTAGTGAACATCAGATATGTGGCATATTGTTTTCTGTATTAGATTGAGTATTCAGATTTTTTAAAAAAACCCAACACATAGAAGCCATTAGAAATAAATAATCCTTCCCTCTCTTCCCTCTTCTTACATACATAATTTTGGTCTTGCACATACAACCGATACCATTCAAGAGATTTAATTTAAAATTGTTGTTTTAAGTGTTGCAAGTATTTAAAAATGTGGCAGTTCAATTGCAGTTTAGAATATTTTATATTACAATATAGTGAAGCCCCTCTTCAGGAATAGAAGTGTTGCACCATTGCCTAATGATCACAGCTCTTAGTAAGAGTTGCAGGAACACTGCTAGTATTTTACTGTGTTTACTACTACTCACCTTATCTTGTAACCCAAGATTCCAGCTTTATGTTTCCAGTTCAAGTTTCATATTTTTTAGAAGGCCTTAGGAGAGTTGAAACATTTATATTTAATAGATAACAATTAAACATGAATCATTCTTAGAGAAGCATCCAGAATGTTACTCAGTTACTCCCCAAACAGCTGATTTTCTGAATGATGGTCTGTAAACTTGTTACATATTGTGATTTGTGAGATAATATATTAAATAAAATTCAAATAATCTAAAAGTGGTTAATTTAAAAGAGAAGCAATTCATTCACTTTCCATTATCTCAACTCATTTTTGCAGATGGGAAGAAGCTGTTGTGACATTTTCTCATTATTCTAGTGCCAATAAGTGTCCTTTGCTGGAAATGGTTGAGTATCTTCCTGATTCATTTAAAGTAAGTTTTCTGCACAGATTAAAGAAATGACTGCACAAAAACACCTCAGTTATGTTGCATCGTTTATCATTGTTCTTCTAATGCTGTCGTCACTGATACGTATTATTATAAAATAGGAACAATATAAATTCACAAATTCATTTAATTTGTCTTAGTGATAGTTTCAGTTTGGCCAGTTTAATTTCTTTAGTATTAGAAAAAGTTCTTAGCTTCCTGAGGTCAATGGAGTTATAAGAGTATAAAAGTAGTATAAAAAGGAGTTTAAAAGTGATGAAAAGTCAGAAGAGAACTGGGTTCAAAACCATTTGAGGTATTTTCACCTTCTGAGCCAACTGTTAAATGACACTACAGAAATGCTTTTTATTAAAATAGCAAGTGACTTGGTTTGTACATATTCAGAAACACTTCGCATTTTACACTTGTAAACTAGCAAGTAGCCTTGTAAACTGCATAGTTTCATTATTTAACTCCTGCATGTAAAGTCTGGAGTTTTGTGTCTTCAAAATGTACACCATAAAATCTGACTGAGTCATCACTTCTGTTAGATAACTGTTGTATTTGAAGGTCACTTTGTTCAGGTACAAACATTGTATTCTTTCTGATGAATGTTATCTGTATCACTTTATTTCGCTTTTCTGTTCATCTGCAAAGCTGGTTTTGGACAACTGCATAATTGAGTCTTCAGAGGAAAAGACAAGTCGAGACTTCTATGTAAGTGGATGAAAAAAATTATGAAGACAGTACATTTTGTGGTCTTAGGATGGAATTATGTCACAATGTGCCTGGCTATATGTTAGCAGCAGTACATTGTTTGGATAATAATTAAGTTAGAAAATCATCAGCTTGGCTTTTAGCTACTAATGTTGGACTAAATTCTATTAACTGTTAATGGTTGTAGTTCTATAGTTGGTAAATTGAAATCCACCAGCATTTTAACTTGATTTATTAATAATTCAGTAGTTATTCACCAGTAACAGTATTTGAATCAATGCCTTTAATATATATTTGGCAAAAAACTCCTCAGTATTAGGAAGTCTTTTAAAAATGACTTCATCAGATACTAGCAATCTTCAACTATTAGTCTCTCTTTCTTTATTTGCTCAGCAAAGCCACTGATTTAATTCTCTTTTTTTTGCTTCTTTGGGCTTTAAATGGCTCTGCAGTTCAGTTTCTGTAATCATCATGCTTATGCATTTTAACAAGTATAACATTAAACTTGAGTAATCTATAAGCTTTATCTTTGCTGTGTTAATTCTTGCAATCAAACTGGGTATCAGAGGTTATGGATATTTCAAAATAACAGTGATAGAAAACATAATATCTATTTATGCCTATCAAAAGCATGCCTGTCATAAGTAGTACAATTGTCATCAATAATTCAGAGTCAAACATACTGCTTTTTTTAAAATTCTTGGCCAGAATCTTAAGCAGTAGATTACTTTCATGATGCTAAGGAGGCATGAATGTTCTACACTTGTTACCTTTAAAACCATACTGAAAACAACCTTATCAATTATCACATTGGATTATGTCTACATCATTAACTGAAGACTTGCAAATTTTCTGCTACTGTACATTTTCTTTATGTTGTGTTATCAAAGCCATGTAACTTTTAAATACAAGCTTTTCTTGAAAGTCAGCATTAAAACAAATTACAGTTATGGAATCATAGAATCACAGAATGGTTAGGGTTGGAAGGGACCTTCAAAGGTCATCTAGTCCAACCCCCCTGCAAGGAGCAGGGACATCATCGACTAGATCAGGTTGCTCAGAGCCCTGTCCAACCTGGCCTTGAACGTTTCCATGGGACATCAACCACCTCTCTGGGCAACCTGTTCCAGTGTTCTACCACCCTCATTGTAAAAAATTTTTTCCTAATATCTAATCTAAATCTACCTCCCTCTATTTTGAGAATGACCTTTTAAAACTGTAGTATTTTAAGAGGAAATGTATACTTTTTATTTTACAATTCAAAATGACTCTTTGTTTAATCATCTTACAGTCACAGATGTGCATCTTGATGGCATGTGTTCATTGGCAGAGTAACAAATGATCAGTGTACATCAGTATTCTAATTACTTTGACACAGTATGCCTTTTTTTTTTTCCTAAAGGATAACGTCTTTTAAATTAAGCACATTATCTCAGTCTTAGATTATCAAATTTCAGCACATGTAAATGCTGGTGTATGTTTATTATTCAGATTGAATATAACTTCAGATATCTTCAGTGTCCCCTGACACTTAACAAGAAACTAAAGGAAGGTGAAGACATTTTCTATGAACCACTTACCACTTTAAATGTAAGTTCTTTATTTTACTCTGACATCATTCCATGCTGTCTTGCTTTAGGTTAAATCATGCGGTTTGAATTTTTCATTGTAATATTTCTTCTACAAAGCCCATAACTCTGTATATTTAAAATATATTGGAATGAAGTACAGGCCAAAGTTCTTACAGTCTAAGTAATAAGTAATATTCCTTTTAGGTTTAAATAAAAATTCTTAGTTTATTTAAACAACTATGAATGTTTCAAGAGAACATGCTTTAGGTGCAGGTAACGCATCAAAGAAAACCATACTCAGTCATTGTAGTGTCCGGGCACTGGAATGTAAGGCATTGAAAAACCTGACAGAACTGGTTTTTTCATATGCAAACTGCAAAATACTTTCTCTGCCTAAACCAGATTTTGCTGTTCTTTCGCATTGCCAGTCTGTTCTCTTATTCTCTGTCAGAAAATGTTTACAGAACAAACTTTCTGGCTTAGTTTGATTACTTTTGGGGCTTTCTGTTGGCAATTAGACTTCATATACTGTCTAATAATAAATAAATAAGTATTTACTCATTAAATGTAACTAGAAAAGCTTGGTCATTGCACAGGTGTAGTTGGCAATAATCTATACATTTTTTTAGAGCTTGAAGTAGACTAACAGAGCAGTACAAGAGAAGCTGGGTGCCTCAGTAGGCAGAGAAGGCAAGATAGTAATAGCTTTGGGCCAGAGTGCAAAAACAAAAGTACTTTGCAATGTCTTACAGACATTTTTCTTTTCTTTAGGCTAATATTAAGTAAAGAAGGTGACGTAGCCAGTTTTGTAAGCCCATCACTTAGCTAGATGAGATAAGTTTGATCCTTCTGCTTTCTTGTTTTGTAGGCCATGGTACGCCACAATCGCATGGAGCTACTCAGTCACCCTGTGTGTAAAGAGTATTTGCTTATGAAATGGTAGGTGTAGGTGTATTTTAATGTACATAAAATATAATATTGCATGTCAGAATGAAGGCTATTGTGCCTGAGAATTGTTTACTAAGATGTACATATTTATAGTGTTGACTAAAGCAAATGTCTTTTCCATATAACCTCTCATAAGCATATTTAGAATGTGCTGATGATTACCATATAAAATGTAGCTTAACATTTAGTAATGATTCTTTGATATTTAAAGCAAAGACAACTACTGTTTCCGCTTTACTGCAAAAAAATATGTACTAGGATTGCAGAGTTAAAAAGAGAAGGAACAGTATTTCTCAATGGCCAATACACTTTTGTCCACATAAAGCTCAATGAACACATTCATCAGAAAAGGACGTTTTAAGAAATGTTTATTTCCTCATCTTGAAAACATTGTTGGCTGTTACATTTGAATGCATGCTCTTCTAAATTTGTAAATTTAATATTCTTATTTTCAAGGATGGCTTATGGATTTCGAGCACATCTGATGAATTTAGGCATATATTCTCTCGGTCTCATCCCACTGACTCTTCTGGTCACTCACATTCAGCCAGGAAGACATTTGAATGGAACAGAGAACTATGAAGCAAGACCATTAGAATATGAGGTACTGAGTTTTCTTCCTATTTACAATATGTTTAGGCTTTTTATAGCAAAAAGATATGATTATTTAAATACTTTCTAGAATTATTTATGATTTAGCAACTCTAAGGAATAGAATTTAAGTGTATGTTTATAAACATTCAACAGCAACTTCTGTAGATAATTTTCAGTTCTCATTTCTTATTTTTAATCTTTTCTGAAAATTTTACATCTGGTACATGGTTACTTCAATTTCTTTCCCGAGTGAATTTTTTTTTAAAGTTGAAGGAAAAATATTAATGTGTATTTAATTATGAAAGACAGAAAACAGTAGATTCTTTAGTTTTCTGTGATGTCCTTTAATTTTCAACCAAAATAACTGGATATTGCACATTTAAAATTTGACACAGAAAGAGTAGTCAATAATGAAGTGCTTTGAGGTATTCAAATACATCTTTCTTTGCCTGTATTATGTATTACTTTCCCTTGCAGGCCCAGTGTTTCTTCACTAGTCTCATAAACTATGAGACAAAGACAGAACAATTTTTGGCAGTTTGTATATAGGTACCTCATGTACAACAGTAGTGAAAAACATAACGGCAGAGTTCAGTTATATATGGATGGAAAACTCTGTGAAAGGTTTTTAAGTGTATTGGATGTTTCCTATAATCCTTGTTAATAAACTTGAAAGAAAAAAATAGAAAATACTGTGTTTTGCTAAAATGTGAATGATATACCCTAATTTTGAAATTATATCTCAAAATTAAAAACTTGATTAGGTAGCGAAGTACATATGTATCGTAGTGACTTTTGAATATTTGTCTCTTAGTCACAGCTGTGGTAGATGTGGGGCTACTCTAGTAATTTATTAATATTGATCTCATTCATGATCTGCATTGTATGGAAATGATAATTTGGTTGGGGCCATGAGGAAAGCAAGCAAGGACAAACCCTATCTCGACATAAGCCGGTCTTCCATAGATACTTTGGAGTTGTTAAAAGACAAAGATCAATTTTTTTTCAGAAGCTGGAACTGGAATAATTAGGACACCATAGTGAACCAAAGAAGTTAGACTTGCCAGATTCACTGCTACAGGAAAATGAGAGTTTAGAAAAGAAAGACATTGGTGTGACTAGTTGATGTCCTTTTTGCAAGTGTTTCCTTCCTGCAGTTAAAACTAAGCAGTGTTCTGTCTTTTAAGAAGGCTATGTTGTCCCTAAGCTGAGCATTGTACTAGACTTCCAAAGAAGGAACTGCTAGTTCTGCTGTTTGTGGAACCTATGAGTACAACTCATACATAATATTACACTCCTGCGTCCGTGTGAAGGGCAGGAGAGTCACAGAGCTCTGTCTCCATGACATGAAGTCATATATTCTGAGAAGACAGCTATGTCATTAGCCCTGAAACAGTAACGTACTGGTATTAATGAAGATGAGTTTTTGTTGTGCGGCGAGCTTTTCAAATGATCCATGTCAACTCAGTGATTTTATCACTAGAACTAAGGATTTTGTCAAGAAAAAGAAAAGGCAAGAAAATATTTTACAGTTCTTTTGGGAAAGGAAAGACATAAAACTGAAATGGGAACTCAAAAATGATATACTAGTAGAAATATGAAATAAAACAAACTCAAGAGATACAAAAGGTTCATGACGATATCGTGATATATGAAAGTCTGGAGAATCACGTGCCCACCCCAATAAGTGCAGGATTCTCAAAGACTCGGAAGCCAGAAGAACTAGCAGAACTGGAAGAATTCCTGCTCCACTAACTCACTCATCTTCCTGATGGAAGACAGGAGAATGACAGGAGCTGCATACGGCAGAGGAATGACTCAGACTGACCCAGGTCCTTTAATCATCAGAGACTGGATGAAAGAAGCATAGTTGGAGGAGGGAGTCCTGTCCTTCAATGCGGAACGATGCCAGCTGGTGGAGAAGCAGTGCACTGAATAGGAGCCATGAAGGTGCTGCCTGAGAGACTAGAGCAACAGCAGTGTATATGAAATGTCATGCACGGGAAGAGACAGTGTTCTAACAACCCAGTAATGGGAATGGAGTGGGGAATGCCATCTCTGTAGGGAGCATAGCATTACAGAACATGGTGCTATGCTCTTAACCAAGGTTAAAGAGAGACATCACAATGGGGCGGATGCTGATGTGTATTGCAGCACCACTGAAAACTGAGTTCCTTGAATTTGTGGTCTGCCTGTGAGTTAATGAACCCTGCAGGTGGGGAATTAGCTCTACAAGTTGAAAGATTAAATTTGGTTTTGTTATCTTTGCCAATAGAAGGCTTTTCACAACAAAGTTGTCTTTGCCTATTCTGGTTTTAAAGGGAACCGTCAAAGGGAGCAGCCACATAAGGATGCCAGGACTTCCCATTTGCCCAATGACTTGTACGGCCATTCCAGACACTGAAATATGGTCGTGCAAGTTATGGACGACAGAATTTGTCTTTATGTTCATCCAGTGGCAAAACATACTGAAGATGTGGCATAAATAGTACAATTTCAGTTCCCAAACTCAAATAGTAGTAATAAGGAAGCTGCACAACAGCTGTTCATCATGAGAATGCTCAAACTTTAATACTTGGTTTGAATTACTTTAACACAATATACATGACATGGATTTCACAATAAATATTAGTAAAACAGAGCTTAGTTATTAATAAGATTATTTGAAGCAAGCTAACAGTTTCTTATTTTGGCAATATAATGTATATGTAGTAGGTAGAGCTGAAATAAATGTTCATTTAATAATTTATAATTTGTTTTGTGCTCTGATTTTTGTTTCAGAATTCATACTTCACAAGAGTGTGTATGTGTTTAGTTTTAATTATGAGTTTACTGGGAATCTGCAAAGAAATATTTCAGCTCATTCAGCAGGTAAATACATAGAGAAATAACATTAATCAGTGTGCTGGCATAGCAGTTTGTGTGATATTGAAATAAATCTGATTTTTCCCTAATTAAAAGGGAAATACCAATTTATATAAGATTAAAAGTGAGAAGATTTAAACAGTATATTGAATTTAGTCCTTTAATGATGCATGACTTTTAAATATGTATCTATCTCTCTTAAATCCTAGAAATTGAAATATTTGTTGGATTACTCCAATCTACTGGACTGGACAATTTATACTACAAGCATAATTTTTGTGTCTTCTTTATTTATTAATACACCAGCTCATTTGCAGTGGGAATGTGGAGCCATTGCTGTATACTTGTCTTGGATGAACTTCTTGCTTTACCTTCAACGGTAAAAGTTATTTACATGCTTTGCAATAAAATATTTTTAATATTTTCAGATATTTTACATATCTTAAACCGTAACTGATCAAGTCTGATAGCCCTATTTTTTATTTGTATTTTTTTCAAGCTATACAAGTTTATGGATTAGGACTATAGCAATTTTTTTAACCGAAAGAACTGTAAAACAGTTTTCAGTGTTTTTCATGTGGAGAATCACAGCGTGTGTTACGACAACTAAAGAAATGAGATTTATTTTAATATTAAGTAAAGTAAGCAAAACTACCACATATGTCTTTTTAAAAACATGTTTTGTTATGCTGTTTAGACTGTCACTAAAAAAAAAAAATGTATTAATTACAAGAGGCAAAAGGAAGTCTGTTTTTATAAGTAATACCTGGAAGAAGGTAAATTATTTTCTTATTTTACAGAATAAATGTCACACCCCACTTTTTCTACACCATAGTGTCCTGTGGAAGAATTATAATGGATTAAATTATTTCTCTAGTTAACATTAGATCTTGCCATTAATGATCTTAATGCTGTCACTGGTACAATAGTGTCCAGGAGTTATGGATCGCAGGAGAGCTGAGTGGAGGGAAAAATAGCGTGGGTGTAGTGCTTAAGACCAATGAATTAAACATGTTTGTGCCTGAGCAGGACTGCCTTGCACAAAGATGAGATGTGGCTGATCAGCAAAAAAGTGGTGATTTGGAGCTGTTCAGAAAATAAGGATGACAATATGTGATAACACTGCATATATGCTCTTCTGATTCTTATTTCATATATGCACTGCTCACCCCCATGAGATCTGGCAGATGGACAAATATGGCATTTGCTGGTTAATGTCAGGATCATTTGGGATGTTTAAGGACAAGGTTTGTAAACAGAGTTAATGTCATAAAGAGCTAGTTTCTTTATGGTGCCTTTGCTGGCAAACCTTGTCCTCTGTGTGTCTGACCTTAGATGACTAACGAATGAGCGTGTCCTCTCTCGTCTGGTGTGTGCTGTGGGCAAAATGGGGGTTGAACCTAAACAGTAAAACCTAATTGCCCAACCCTCCTCCTTTTGCTACACGAAGTGCTTCCCTGGCTTGAATATTTTTCATTTGTATAGCAGCGGAACTCTACACATTATTTTTCTAACTCCTTCAGGCCATCTCTTCTCAAAGCCACCTGTAGTTCCATTGACTTGGAGTTTTGCCTGATAAATGCCTAATAAATAGAAGGTCAGGTTTGCTTTACTTAGAGCTTTATCTTTTCAGCCTTGCACGTAATATTTCAGGGGGAAAATCCTGTGCAGAGATTTTCCCAGTTGTTACTGTTGTAGCATAATACAGTCATCTCATCCCTGAATCTGGCAGAGGACACACATTTCCCAAGTTCAGGTGTAGGGAAAAAAGTAGCTTACTCTGCCTTATGACAACTCGGGTTCTGAGATCTAGTTTTTGTTTAAGCCAGGAATGGAAGAGGCTTGCCAGACAATGGACTGTTGTTGGAAACACAAGTGTCTTAAAACTGTGCAACTCCTCTTCCTGACCAATGTGTTTCTTTTGTTTGCTTGTTTTCCATACTTTGTAGTGTTAGAAAAAACAAAATCTTTTAAAATCAGGCATGTGGTTGCTAGGTGGATCATGGTGACAATTTTCTTTTGTTCTGGTTGCTAATTTGCTTTGAAAAGCAGCAAAAAAAATGAGAAAATTTCCTAATGTTATTATTCCAAGTGCAACAGTTGTACAATATTGTACTGTCTGTGACTATGGAGAGAGTAAAAGTTGTCCATGAAAAATAATATCTTGAAGAAGTACTGTGCTAGTGCATTAAAATTTAAGATTATGTAGTTTAGGCTTGCTATAAAGAAGACCACTGTCATTCTTTTGGATGTGAAAGTACAACGTTTGTACCATCTCAGAAAGTCTCAGAGAAGATGTCTCTTTTTACACATGAAAATCAGGATTACTTATTGCCTTAAATAGATAACTGTAAGGGACTCTGATTTCAGTATTGAATTATGAATTTCTTTTCTGTTTACTTATTGCCTAGATTTGAAAACTATGGCATCTATGTGGTGATGTTCTGGGAAATTTTGAGGACTTTGATTCGGATTGCTGTCGTCTTCTTTTTTCTAATATTGGCCTTCGGACTGAGTTTCTTTGTCCTTTTGGGTTCACAGGTTAGTTGAATGGCATGGTTATTTGCGGTATCATTATAAATATTATTTTAGAGTAAAGAATCTCAGAAGGTTATTTACAAATTTAATCAGTTTGGTTTTTTTCTTGATTTTTGTATTTCTTTTTGCAGCAAACATATAGCACACCTCTGCTTTCTGTAATGAAGACATTTGCAATGATGCTGGGAGACATTAATTACCATGATGCATTCCTTGATCCACTACTAAGCAATGAATTGCCGTACCCATTCCTGAGTTACACGGTTCTCATTATATTTACCTTGCTTATTCCAATCCTTCTTATGAATTTGCTAGTAAGTAAACTACTTAATAATACACAAAAGGGGTTAAGCACATGTTTATACACAATTTTAGCATATAGAATTACTTTAGTGCTGATTCGTGACATTCAGTCATTATTGAACAAATTGATATTTTCAGTAGCATATTAAAACATTGCCTTTCCTTGGACTTGTGTTCTCTCCAGTTTACTGTTCTCACTGTTTTCCCACAGTTGACTCTTCAGGGTTATCTTTTATATCTTTAGGTAGTAACTGTGATGGGATTTGAATTGGAGCTGCAATGTATTTTTATGAGGTCTTGATAAAGAATATTGGGGAACAGTGATTTTAAGAAGTACTTTGATAAATGCGTGCCTCCTAGAGTAGACATTGTCTTAATGGTTCAGCTACTTGCTGTTATCATAACCTAGCACTAACAATATTAAAAAAAAAGCCAAAACCAGCAGTCAACAGTGGTGTTAAAACTGACTAATTAGCCTGGCCTGATCAAAATTAATCAGAAAACTTGGTAATGGTAAGAAAGGGGGGAAATATGTAACACATCTTCAGCCATGTTCCTTTGAACATCAGTTGTTTTTACGAAATCAGGTTTTTATATTGGCTGGGCAATAAAAATCAAACAATTCAGGTTAAGTTATTTATTGCAGCTATTATCCTATTCAATCAAGAAGTCCACAAGTTTTTTAACATAATAGCAGTAATGAAGAATCAAAAAGAAGGGATGTTATTCTCAATGAATCTTTGAAGTAGCTCTTTAGTGCCTTACTAGTACAGATAGTTGACATTAAAAAAGCTCACAACATTTCTCGATATGGATTTTCCAAATACGCACAAAAGGGTTGTGTTTCTAAGTTCAAGTAAAACAAAGTAGATTTAGAGTAATTTTGGATTTAAATGTGAATAAGAAATGCAACTGAAATCATAGACTATGAAAAAATAGATAATTAAATCTTTTTTGTTATTTTTAGATTGGTTTGGCTGTTGGGGACATTGCTGAAGTACAAAAATATGCTGCACTCAAGAGGATTGCAATGCAGGTAAGTAGCATAACATAGAAGCGCTAGCTATAGGAAGTAGATATCATTATTAGAACACCATTCAGATAATTAGCTCATTTATCATCAGCATCCCTAACTAATGTCTTAGCATCCCTGTAAAGCAACTTGGTGAACTTGGGCATCCTATTCTGGATCTCATTTTCAGTCATGTGAGTCATTGTCGATGAAATGTGTAAGCAAATGCATTTTTAAGGAACACTTAAACAGTCAGTTCAATGAATTCGGAGTTATTCCAACAACAGAATCTCAAAATGAGTAAATGCAGTGTTTGTAATTGAAAAGTTGGCTTTTAAGGAGAGAACTGACGCAGTGGAAAGAAGGTTAAGATACACAGAAATCAAAAGGATACCAAATTCTTTGAAGTATATTGAAGGCTCATGCTAGTCTGTGTACTGAGGAGATACTGTGCAATACCCGGTATAGCTAAGGAACTTAACCTCACATTTCTAAATGTTTTTAGTTACCTTAAGATGTATAAAGACACCTAACAGAATTTCTGTTGAAATCAGAAGAGTTTAGTAACATATGTGCTTTTGAAAACTATATGCATCTTCAATATTTTCTAAGTAGCTTTTGCAAATACAGGGGACTTACAGCTTACATACTGGGGCTAGGGCAATACCACAACTTCGTAAAGTTTTCATTTTAAGAAGTTATAAATTTGGTACACAGTTTTCAAAAGCTTTTTTTCCATGTGAACTGTATATCAAGCTTGACTTTCACAAGTGGAAATACACACAGTATACAGCTGTCAAATAAAGAATAAAAATTACTTCTCGCTAACACGTTCTTAGAAACTATCTGTCCACATACTTCCTCAAAGTTTTTCTGAAGGTCTGTATTGTGAAAAAAGCTGACCATTCATAAAATTAATGCAGGGAGTGGCTTTGCCTATGTTCACTGTTGGCTCTGCTTTTTGTAAAAGCTTTCAGAGCCTACCTAGTGGGCTAGGCATAAAGAGACGTGTGCACAGACAGAATACCCAAGAACCAGAACAGCTCAGAAATAACTTCTGGTAGTAACATAACTTTAAATTGTGTGCTCTACTTGCTTAGTTCAAGCATATTTGAAGAATTCTCTTTTAGAGTAATGTTTCATCCCAGGAGATATTTCTTTTGCTGGACATATAAATGAGTAAAGCAGAGGTATAAGGGCAGTTCATAGCTATTTATGCTTTTCACCTGTTTAGGTATTTCTTTGCCAACAGAATGCTCAGGGAGGATGTTGTCTTGCAACTTCAGACAGTACTACGAAATCTTTATTAAGCATGTAG
Organism: Ardeotis arabs; assembly: GCA_011801015.1. NCBI lineage: Eukaryota > Metazoa > Chordata > Aves > Otidiformes > Otididae > Ardeotis > Ardeotis arabs. The sequence goes on along the minus strand of JAAGAY010000508.1, from coordinate 9,538 downwards.
CCTTCTGTACGTTTGACAGGATTACGATTGTCTGCAATAGGTTTTTTACTGTACATCCTGTTCTCTTAGATACGTATGCTCAGTATTTCTGTAGCAATTTGAAAACAACTGCAAAGGTAGCATCACTTGAAAATGCACTCATATATAATATACTAATTTCTACCCAAGGGAAAACTCCTTTTCTCACAGACATTCCACTGGCATCTTAATCTATACTGACTCTGTAATAATCTAGTAAAAGGATCTAGCACAATTAAAGAGAGAAAGATCACTCTCTTTCCCATTATTATTTGGTCTTAAAACCGGTGGCTATCATAGGTGTTCTGTCTTTTGAACATTTCTGCCCTGTAATTCTGCACTGCAACCCACAGTGTATTAAGGAGCTATTCAAGCCATTACACAGGAGCTAACTCAGTTTTCGAACCATTTCAGTTATTAGAGTGCCTATCTATGTACAATAATTAATTCTGCTAAGATACTCTATACTGCTATGACTAGATGGTTTTAGTGTCTGCGCTGGACTGTTCAAATACGATACCATTGTTTACAGTGTACATATCCTCTGAGATTTGACATCTAGTAATAGTGATTTGAATATAATGACATGATTGTTATTTTCACATGATAATGTGTCTTTATCTTAAGAAAATATATCTTGTTCTAAATACAAAATGACGTTTAGGTTAATCTTCACACCAACTTAGAGAAGAAGCTGCCATTTTGGTTCTTAAGTCGGGTGGACCAGGAGTCAATCACTGTATATCCCAACAGGCCAAGATACTGTGGATTTATGGTAAGATGGGGAATCTTAGACTAAAGAATTCTTACTAAAATGTTATATCATCGACTTTCTTTGTACAGAGATTGCTAGGAACATTGTATTAATAAGACTCAATCATTAACTGATATCAGTAGAATCATGATTAAACCTTGACTATCTTCAGTGAAAATGAGAAAGTTTGAGTGCAGCGTAACTGACTCAGATAAAATTAGTGTAGGAATTCTTAGTGATCTGTGACTTCATTAAGTGAGACAAGCTACGAATGTTATTCAGACAGAAAATAGAATTGCTCCCTTTTGGCATTTCTTCTTTTATTTGTTTTCATTTCAGCAGTTGTTGGTAGACTGAATTTTCTGATTAAACAAATTTTGCAAAACAAGTGTTTAATATACAAAAAATAACTTCATAACAGAAACTCTTTTCAGTTTTAACAGTGTGTGGAGACTGTTACCATTCACTTGTTTGGGATTTTCAATCTATTGTCCTACTACAATATCTGATTTTCGTTTGGTTCCGTGTTTTGTTTAGAGCGTATTCCAGTATTGCTTTGGATGTGAGGACTCTACCACAGATGCACAGAGCACTGATACAACATTAGAACTGGAAGTTCTGAAGCAGAAATACAGGTATTCATTGTGTTATTGTGCTGCTCCTGTAAAAATAAGTAGAACCAATATTACAAATATACTTCTATTTTTAAAAGTGTAAAGCTCCATGCTGTACTTAAAAAGTAAAAGTCACTGTATCTAGTGTCTTTAAGTAAGCTCTTTCACTATGGTAACTTAGTATTTTATATCCTGTAATGTATTTACCTTCCAAATACTTGTGTGGCAGAGAAATATTTTTATTCCATGGCAAAGGAAGAGGACAGGCTTGTTTGCTCATTAAAGTAAACTGAAGTAATGGGGAAAATGCATTTTCATTTCAGAATTAGAGGTTTGTGTATGGAGGTTTTCAAGGGTTATTTTAAACTCACAATTGATGTAATTCCAACTGGTTTGCAAATATACACAATCTGTAACTGACTTTCCACTGGTCTGATGGTAAATCTGCTTCAGATTGTTTCCCCAAAAATGGATCGATGTCGTGGTTCTCCTTTGAACAAATAATCTCTCTTTATTTTTTTTTTTAATCTACTAAATTTTTGTCTCCCTGCACAAATTCTGATTAAGTATTTTTTTTTGCATTAAGAACTCGGCCAGATAGAAGGGGTGAAAATGCACCCTACAGATGTAGGCAAACCATGGAATTAAACAAGTCTTTCTTCAAATCCATACTACATCAATATATTAGAAACCATAACATAGAACATACTCTTTTTTCTTTCCCTACAAAGAGGGAAGAAAACTATCATTTTATAAAATTATAAAATTATTTGGAATAGAATAACTTTTGGCCCTTTCACTATGGAAAGTTTTATTTACTGCTGTGAAAATATTGGCTGAAAACTTTGTTTTACAGTGTTGCCAGTATGTTTTTATTGTCAGACATAGTTCAGTTCCTACTGAAGATAGGGGCAATCGGAGCTCAAATGAAATTCTGGGTTTTCATTTGAGGTGGAGTTTTTTTGCTGTATATTAATGTAAGGTAATTGCTACACTGTTTTAATTGTTGTGGTTTTCACTTGTTTTAAAACATACTTACTATTTTGAAAGAAAATAAAAAGGGAAGTACATCTAAGGAAGACCCAACTGTTCTTCACAGAGAACCTTTTCAGTCACTATATATATATATGTTTTCATGCTGTAATTTTGTGAGTCTAGACATTCTTAAAAGTAGATTTTCAAAAAGCCTGTTTGGTAGTTTCAAGAAGACACTTTCTAGACATATTTCCCATTTCTTTCATTATTTCTTAAAAAATACAGATACTGTATTCTGTGTGCCTGATGCTAACTGCTGCCAACTCTTTTATTTGTGTAAATTGCACTTTGGATAGCACTGTAAAAGAGATCCGTAAGTGCCTCATCAGTATCTCTCATAAGCTGTTAAAGTAGTTGTGAAGTTCACTAAATGTTTCTGGATGCTTAATTGCCATTGCAAATCTGGCTCTTTTTCTTACCAAACTACTTCAGTCAATAGGAAAAACTTTTGCTAGAACTGTTCAGAATTTTAGTCTGAGAGTGAAGTTGCTCTTACCTTAAGTATAGTAAGTCACTTTTCTCAAGAACCGGGAATTTGTTCTTTAATCCTGTTTCCTGAAACCTGGAGAAATACCACAGCTTGAAAAATTAAATGTACTCCGGATAATATTATTTGTTAGCAGAAGAATGACGTTGAGGACTATCAGCTCTTTTGCATCTGTAATTTTAATGACTAAATTGTCCTTTGCAAACAAATGTCAAAGCCTGCTCTATGCATATTTTTTCTTTTTTTTTTTTTTTTAGGCTCAAAGATATATCAACACTGTTGGAGAAGCAACATGACCTCATTAAATTGATTATACAAAAAATGGAGATAGTGTCAGAGGCTGAGGATGAAGACAGCAATGATTTATTTCAACACAAGTTTAGGAAAAGGCAGTTAGAGCACAAGAACAGTAAATGGGATACAGTGTTAAAAGCTGTTAAAACAAATGTGCCTAACTCAAGCACAGAAAAGAACAATACCTTCTTCTAAACATGGCTATGATACGATGTTGTATTATCATTTCATTTTACTTTAGTCACTTCTCTTAGTCTCTGTGCATAATGTTAATGTGATACATCATGTATTCAAACATTAAAAAAGGCCAGATCTGAAAAAAGAATGTAGGTGCCCAAAACAATATTTAAGAAGACTGAAGATACCTACATCCAAAACTGTGATCCTGAAGGTGGCTGGCTAATCAGGAAAGTGCCTAACTCACCAAATGCCAACCTTGCTGTCCTGGCAGTTGCCAAGGCTTCTGTCTAGGTCTGCTCCTGGATTTGGCCCTAATACTCTTAGGTCTGTACTTAATTACATTATTTTCTGTTAGGAGTATTTTTAGAATTTCAGAATTTTTAGAAATTCAAACTCATAATCGTTTAGTATTCAGATGTTTTGAGAGAGCCGATGGCTTTATGTAGCTTAAAGAAAAAATGTGGCACTAACCTGACAGATTGCTTTGGAAGCTTTACCGAGTAAGGACTGCAGGATCAGGCCTGAAAGGTAAGAAATCAAAAGGTCACGAAAATGTAATGTAAGGGAAGGACTGTTTTCTTTTGTGGATAACTATATGCAATTCTCAGAGGGATCATTTGTACTAGCATGCATATAGCGATGATAGAATGACATGTTACATATTAGTGATTTATATTGCACTATCCTTATACTGCTAATGTGATTTTGACCTTCCTGATAACCTAAACCCTGACCTTGCTACTTCAACTTGCACTTTAGTTTTATTATTTATTTACTGGATATTCAGTGCATCATGTAATATACAGTAATATATCGAATGTGGAAATAAACATGAATTAAACTGTGTTTAAGTACCTGAGTATATTTGTTTCCAAAAAAGTGCTAATAAACTAATCATGACTATATGTGGTTGTAACGCTTGGTGATCTGCTTTTGAATTCAAACATTTTCTTTAAGACAACTTAATATATGTTAATTCTTCATGTAAAGAACAAGTCTGGCGTGGCACAATGAAACAGGGAGAGAACCAGTAAGCAGAGTCAGAACCAAGAAAGTAAAATTGAAGGTAACTGTAGTCATTGAAATCACACTCTGGCCTCTAAACTCAGATTTATTCCTATGAATAAGCTGTTCGGATTTTCTGAGCTACTGTACATCTGCAGCTCCCTCTGCCTGTGGAAACAGGAGTGTTAGCTTGTCCAGATTCTCAGGATAAGTCTACATTTGAAAAATGTAGATATATTTTTTATTAAATTCTTAAAGCCAGAAAAGTAATTTTAAATTCCTGACAATCTGTACAATTAACACTAGATGGCAGTGAGTGATAACATTTTTGAATATGTAAGCTGGGCCTAAATGCATAGTTTTAACTCAAGAGGAACAGCAGTATGGCTACCTACTCTCATCCATACTCTCTCAGAAGCAGAGCAGTCAGCATTCATAGTTTTACAGTTTGAGCCTTTCAGGCCTCTTTAAACAGAACTCTGAGACATTTATAGAAAGCAGCCTCTCAGGTTTTCTGAGCATTTAACTTATCATTTGAGAATTTTTTCCTTTTCCACCTCACCTCCCTCTCCCTCAGGCTTTGCTTCTTTCATTCATTTAGCAGCTGTCTTTATGGTGGGAAATATGGGTGACCATATCCACCCTTCCCACATACACATCCAAAGCTGACCCTAAAGCCATTGCATAGTTTGTCTGCATGGTTTCATTTTATTTTCTTTTCTGTGACTTAGCCATAGCAGGTTCACAGCCTGTTAAAATTTTTAGGAAATGCACTTCCACAAATTAGTTTGACTGGACAGCCTGGACCTCCAGTGTGGGTCTAGATGCAGTATTGGCTCACGATTAAGCAGCGAACACACATCATCGCATACAGAAGTTGTTTTGGTAATGCAAGCACTTCTGACAAACTCCACGGTGTGACATAATACCATTTATAAAGGTGAATGCATTCAAGGATGTAAGGAAAAATTACCAAATACACATTCTGTACTGGGTAGTTTGCACAAAGATAGTTGAATAGATATTTATATCTATCAATACATTGTTTTAGTTACATTGTAGTTGCTCCTGGGTTTGGTGTGCATTCTCAGACTACCATAACCATCAGGACAGACTGGCAGAGAACTGGTCATTTCCATTGTGGTGACAGTGGGACAATACAAACCCAGGGTAGAAGAAAAAGTTATGGTGGTTGGGGATATAGAGAGTGCCTGATAATTCAGCTATCCTTGGGTGCCTCCAGAGCAGGACTCTCATGGTGCTACACAACCAAAATTGGCCAATTCCTCAAGGAAAACAGAGGGGTGGAAAACCCAGTAGGCAGGAAATAACCTCCTTCAAGCTGTCTAGTGTGCATATGGGTGTCCTTTATATGATCTTATGCTGATGGAACAAAGAGCCACTCTGTAAGTAAGACTCCATCCTTTTTTGACCTACATTTTGTCTCCAAAGAAGTAGTCAGCCTTGCGTTCTGTTTGCTCTGTTATATAATACAATTTTCTTACACAAAGCATACTGAAGATGTGGCTTTGTAAAATGTTTCACATTAAAATGTCATCCATTAAGATCTCCAGATAGTACCTGCTATGTGAAAAATTGGATTATAGAGGATGAGTAGAGGAGAAGCCCCTCACTGAAATCAGCCAGGAAGGATTTAAAACCCTTGGGGTCTACAAGTATCGAGGAAGAAGAGAAATCCATATGAACAAAGTGGTTGTCGTAACTGCTTAGGGTTTTCGTTTGTAAGATGAAATGCCCATAAGCAAAGCATCGAGTGAGAGAAACAAAGGGAGGGGGGAGAACATCCTTAATCTGTGTTAGAGGACCCAAGAGAAGAAATCAGAGCCAGATTTGCCTTTAGGTTAATGCCCTTTTACCCTACCCTGTCACTCTAAGGAATCATTTAGGCATAGCACGTACCAATTGTAAAATATCTTTACAATGACTGTCTGATAGAAGGGGTCTCACTGTGAGCAGGAATTAGGCCCATGTTATCAGTAATGAATGGAGAAAGCAAAGAAGTGTAGCAAACCTCACCTTGGAGTTACGGACAGCAGGACAGTTTTTTGAGCTTTCCTTTTGAAGTGATTGAGAAGCTATAAAGGATGGCACAGGAGTTAAGAAAATCTTTTATTCAAAAAATATAAGTACTGCTTAAAGGCAGCATTTTCCAGGCAGTGCAAAGATACTGCGTGGTGCCACAGTGTAAACTGGCACTGGCATGTGAAGGACAAGAGAGCTCAATGCGAACCTGTACGTCTCTGTACCGTATTTCTAGTTCTGTGCACAGGCCGCTCAAACGTGTCTGAACCTGTTAGGTGAAGATGCTGGCATCCTTACAGAAATACAGCAAAGACAATGTGACAGTAATCACAAGATAAGGTGCCTCAGACGGTTGAGCAAGTAGCTCAGGCAGGGAGAAATCTCAGCAATTTGGTTTAGAAGTCAAGAAGGGAAGTAATGCAAGTGATGGGAAGCAATGCATTTTATGTCATTTCATGACTGAGAATCACAGCTTAGAAAGCAGAGCAAAGTTTAAAGCTATTCATTTCAGAAATTAGTAATAGTATTTTTAATATCTATTTATCCAGAGAGGTGACTGCAGTTTAGAATCAATTGGTAGCAGGAAATCGGGGACTGACAAAACCAGGAAGTTCAAACAGGCCAATAACTTGGGGAAAAATGAAGGGAGTAACATTGACATCAGTGTGATCATGCTAAAAAGGACTGAAAGCCCCAAGACACCACTGGCCCAGTCTGAGTACAATGATGGTCCTCACAAAAATGTCGAATTCAGCTGCATTCAGCCATGTGAGATTGAGGACAGGGAGAGTTAAGATCATTTCAACTTTTAAAACCAGAAAGCTCAGTCCTGATGGTAATCCCCAGAGCTGGCAATGTCCACAGGAGTGATTCAGCGAGGCAGTGTGGAAGCGATGCTGTGATAGATAGCCATAGTGGACTTCAGAGTTATTTCTTATCAGTTGTGCTCACTCACTTCTTGCAGATTTGAGATTCAGCATTTATTGACATATTTTCCTAGTCTGTGGGATAATTACAGTTGCATTAAATGACTGAAAGTAATCATGATTAAAAGTTACCATTGGCACTATTGCTGTGTCACGAGGTCTGCCTCATTTCACTTTGAAGGTTGTGTCCACATCTTGAGTGCATGAAGAACTGAAGTATGGTGGCTTCACCCTAACAATGGGAAGGGATTCTCAAGGCAGGGGAGAGCTGCACTTTCCTAGGCTGACATAGTTGTGTAAAAAGTGCATCGGGCATTTGAGAATGCAAAGAAACCGGTTTCCATTGGCACCAGTCAGCCTCCAAATAGGCTTTGACCCTGCGGCGGGTCTCCCTCAGAAGCACTCATTGCTCTGAGCCCTGCACCATGTGTTGAGCTTCTTCCCCCACGGCATCTGCTGCCACTTCCACCTGCCTTCAGTGCCCACCAGGCCTCTGCAAAGCTACAAGAACAAAAATGCTAAACACAGCTTAAGTCCTTTAAACATCCAAACTGAAAAGAAAATGAACCAGGCAAGACTTACCAACAACATTTCAACAAGTCATCAAAAACAAAGAAATTCAAAGTTAGAGGGGAAAGGAAGACTTGGGCTTGTATTCTCAGCCTAGGTAGAGCACTCAGCAAAGACACTGCCACCTTTATTTTGCTGTCCTGAGAGCAAAGTATCTGTACATAACAGTTTTTAATATATATATATTTATATATAAATTGAATAAATTGAGTTCTCATCATCTAGAACACCAGTTTTCTCCAATAGGATCTCACTCTCGCATATCCATGGTGATGACAGGACTGTAGTATTTCAGATCTTTAATATAACTGTTTCACCATAGTAACAGGAGCAGGAAGGAGACAGCTTTTCTTCTGGAAAGTGTCAGCATCTCCTCTGGTCTGTGCCATTGCTGGAGTACAGCATCCAGGGTGTTATAGGTAGAATCTAGGTACACAATTCCTTCTGTAAAAATAAATAACTAGAAGATAAATTCTGTGACTGCATGTTCAAGACAGATGTTGCTAGGAGTGTGATGCAGAGGAACCAAAGAAGAAGTATTTGTTCTAGTCAAAACTATTGTTGTGTCCTTCAGGCTCCTTTCTAACATTTACTAAGACACATATTGGATGCATATCACTTAGAGAAGGATAAGATTAAATGTGAAAATGCTGCTTCTGCATTCTAGCAAGCCAAGAATAAAAGTCCCTGCCTCCCAAGTTCACTACTGGCCCAAAGCTGTATTGGTTGCCATCATGGTCATCCTCCACCAAAAGCACAGAGTAATAAACTGCACCCATTGCTCTCTGGCACAAGAATTTGTAATACAATTGCTAATTGCTGATATGAACTTCACCTTTTAGTGTAGAAAGAGAAACATGTGGAAGTTTGCATATGGCCTTGACAGTCTGCAAGGGCATTTTACATACGGTGAGGCCTTGTTTTGTGTATTGTTGAGTTATACCACTGTGCCACTGGTTTTGTCTGGTGTCTGGTCAGGAGGTGGCTTTGTCTGGCCTTGCCCACAGGACATTAGTGTTTCTAGGATGCTCTTGGACAAAATGGATACCTAAATTTGTCTTCAGAGCAATGCTGCTCTGTTCAACAGAGGCAACTTTTTGGCTTGATGGACTTGCCTAAGGGTTGGATCCTTGCTCTGACATTGTGCAAGTGTCCAGATTCAAAGAAGTTGCCGCTCTGTTTCTTTCAGACAGAAAGCAAACTAGCTCACTGTCTGGAGGAAATAGAGGTAACTTCTACGAGCTAAACAAAAATGCAGGTTACTGTAAGCATATATTTATATATGACCATGTGACTGTAATAATACACCACACACTTGAAATAATAGCCTTTATCTTTATCCACATATATTCCCACTACATAGAATACATGTTTTCTTTAGTATATGTATCATATATGCAATGTATGGTTACATATATAATATATATAAAAAAATAGATAGAATCACAGAATCATAGAATGGTTAGAGTCGGAAGAGACCTTCAGAGGTCATCTAGTCCCACCCCCCTGCAAGGAGCAGGGACATCCCTGACTAGATCAGGTTGCTCAGAGCCTCATCCAGCCTGGCCTTGAATGTTTCCAGGGATGGGGCATCCACCACCTCTCTGGGCAA
>JAAGAY010000498.1:153512-246304 GCA_011801015.1 Ardeotis arabs | reverse complement strand
CCTTGGTATTAATAACACATCAACCTTGATTAAAAGTAATTTGTGTATAGGTCCTCCAGAACAAGGAAAGTGGGTCTAGAATATAGAAACTAAATTAATTTCCCTGTGATATTACTACAGCTCCTGATCACCCAAGCTTGGAAGACAAATCATTTCAGCTGCCGGGGGGCTGGTGATGAGTGATGTTAGTTTTCCTTGTGGCCTTACCTACTCTAATTGATTTTCGTCAGATGACAACAGAGCCCTCTGTTATTGCATTTTTAAAAATGGAGCTCACCTAAAGACTCATCAGATTAATCTTTGCTGATAATGCATGTCACTCCAAGAGAAAAGACTTTAATGAGTTTTTAGGTAGATTGTTGTCATAAACTATGCTGCCCTCTTATCCTAGAATAAATTCTTTTACAACAATATCAGGCCTGTAGGCGGGTTTAAAGTTGAGCTAAGAAATATCAACTCGTAGTTTTTTCCACAGTGGCATTTTTCACACCTCTATAAATGTCAGGGTTTCTGTTATATACATTCCGTCAGTTATTAGTCTAACTGCAGACTTCGGCTCTCTTAAGAGTCCATTTTCAGCTTAGTTTCTGTAATGGAAAAGTTCAAAACGTTATGTAGAAAATTTTGGAATTAAGCTAGAAAATATGGAGTCACATTTTATTAGGAAAATCAGTAGTTAAATGATCAGTATAATGTGTTTACTTTCCAGTTATGCTGCACACTTGATTCTCTGAGCATGGTACTGGTAGCTGGATTTGTCGTGACATGGTCAAGTAGCATCTGTTTTTCCTGGAATTCTGTAAATGTCAGATTTTCTCTTTCTGGCGGTTCCTTAAGGTTCTGAAGTTCATTGCATAGCTTTAGACCTTGAGATGCAAATGTGATAGTATTTCATTGTGTGTCTTCTTGTCTTAAGTGCATGATTGGTATGCAAATGAAATTGTCCCTTTCCTCCGTAATTTTTTTTTAACAGTAATATTTGAACTTTTCTATAGGGAGCTTCATTTTCCAATAATGTTTAAAGAGTTCACTTGCTCTTTCAGAGGGACAAAACTCTTAGTTGTTAGCAACTTCCAAACGCCACTCCATGGAGATCTTAACTGGTCAGTGGTGCTGGTTGCCCCACTTTCCAGCTTCTTTTGTATATTCTGAAGACCTTTGAAATCTGTGGGTTCTTGTTAAGGTTGTATGTATTCTAAAAAGGTGGAGTGTTGTTTTTCCTTTAACCTGCTTTTATGTTTTGGATGTCGTACGTTTCTCAGGGTTCCAGACAGCGTCGTCTTTAGGCTATTAGGCTGTTACAGTGGTTCACTTATGCCATTTTCACTGAGAACTGGCAGATGGATTTTTCAGGTGCAGAATTACTGCAATATTTAAAAAAGATTTTACCAGACTTTCATTATTCTGAAAACATTGGTCTTTTAATACTGCTGTTATCTGATGCTGACTATGAAGAAGCACAACACAACCAGCTTCCCAAGTCCAGTCTCCTGCCTTTCCTTGGAGCTGCCTGCCTGTTTCTGTTGTCTCTCTTTACGTCTCCCATAGTTTCAAATCAGGTGTTTTACTGAGTAGCAAAAAGTGAACCAAAATCATCAAAAGAAAAGTGAACCAAAAAAGTATGTGTAGAAGAGAAGGGAAGTGTCAGACTTCTTTGAGATGATGAAAATAACACAGCCTAGGTATTTTCATCAACGAAAGAAGGATCATGTAACATTCTCTTTTTTTTCTTTTTTTTTTCTTTTTTTTTTTCTTTTTTTTTTTCCCCTAGTAATTTTTAAAAGTCTCAAACATCCTCTTAACCCTAGCAAAAAGGTCACTCAAAAAGCTGGTATAGGTATATGTTTTAATTCAATTATATTATTTTCTCTTTATTTTCTTTTCTCTCACCTGAATTGCAATACCGCTTTTACTTGCTAAGTCTTTTCCTTACAGTATTACTTAGTAAACTGTCCAGTTTGCTGCTAAGATCATCACTATTTCCTTCCCTTTAATTTTCTTTCTTCATATTATCTCTTTTGTTACTGTGTATTGCCTCCCTGCACCGGCTATAATTTCCTCTTTACTTTGGGCTTCAGTGTTTTACCTAATAAAAATCAGCTATCAAATTGTTAATGAGGGTATTTATGAGTTACTGAGCTTCTGAGTCAACAGGCCATTAATAGTAATTGGTAAGAGGCAAATTCATATCTCGTTGTCACTACAGCTGTCTCTGTAGTTTCAGAGGCAGCTTACCTTGGTAACAAATAGGTTAAACTCACACCAGTGGGAATTTGGTCAAACTGTGCAGTATTCTAAGCATCTTCCATAGGCTTCCAGATTTCATCAGGATCTCAGTGCAGTTATGTTTTCACTGTTTTAAATATTCTTGGTTTAGTACACGTAAGAAAAAAATGGTTCTTGTAGCTACAGCCTTGATTTTCTTCTCAAACATTTTGTTGTTAGTTTAGAGTTTAATTTTAAGTCCCTAAACAACACCAGACTTCATTCCAACTCCATTCTAGACATGGCTAACATTCTCTCCAGCACAAGAAAAATGAGAACCCATTCAATATCCAGTTGAACTGCTTTTTCCTTTTTTAGCAGCCATAAATGTATATACAGAGAACAGTAGATTTAATCCCCAACTGTACAATTATTTTTATCATGTTACTGTAGCCCTTTTTATAGTTTATGAAAATAAGATTCAGGGAAGACTGTGAAAGTATAGAAACTTTTAGACATACTTATTTCAAGGTTTTGCTAATCCTCTTGACAATTTGAATCTTTTTACATACTGTGTCAGATTAGGTCTGCTGTTTGAACACGTCTGCAGAGCATCCTGCGTTCTTGGTAGAACTCTGATGCTCTGTTAGAAAATAAAAAACACATCATATTCCTTATGGTGAGGAAAAAGCACGTTGAATGTATGTGTGATAATTATTTTCCTTTTTGTTTTTTATTTCCTCCATGTTTATTGTAGGTCACTTTTTGGGTACATGTGATAAAATTTAAAGTATTTTAAATAACATAGATTGCATTAATAATAATGGTAGGCATTTATGTTGCTCACACTTGGCATATGTTTCCAATTACCTAATTCTGTCTTTAAAATGGAAAAGATGTGATAAATAGAAATTTATACATCTGTAATAAAAAGGTATAGCAAACACCTAGTAATTTACATATCTGTCTTGAAATATTGCGTAGTGGCTTTGTCAGTGCTGCTAAGTCCATTTCAAGGATGTCGCCCTTAGTCCATTAGTTTGGATAATGAGCCCTATAAAGTACATTTATAACTCGTGGCACTGCAAGGAGATGGATTCTAATTTTCATCCTTTTATCTAGACACATTGAAAGAAGGTCAATGGAGGGTTCTGTATGATTCATTGTCCCAACACATATCAGATGACAGAGACCTGATAATGTCAGTGCACAAGTGTTTTCCATATTTGGAAGCAGTACTTGAAAGAAATTTTCTCAGCATCATCCTTTGAAGTAAAGTGGAGAATGAAATTAAAAGCGCTATCTCTTTTTCTGTTTAAATTCTTATCAAACGTATGACCTGATAGCTGTTCCTGAACAAAGGGGAGGAAGCGACACTTAGCAGGAAAATAAAAAGTGTGCGGTTGCTTTTGCTGGCTTTGAGTGATGCTACATGACATTTAATCAACCTTTCCCCCTTCAATAATGTTTAGGGGGGTGGCAGGGAAAATTGTTTCATAAACAATAAGAAAGGTTATAATTAGAAATGAACTGTAGCAGCTCGACTTCCTTGTTTATCGGCGGTATTCAAATGGGCGCTCGAGAACGAAATCCGGTTAACGTGAAGAAAAAACTTCTTAAAGTTGCAAGTGAAACACATGTTGAATGGGATTGAAACTACATGAAGGCTACTGCATGTTTAATTTAAACAGTGCTCAATAACCAAGTTATCTGTTGAATGTGAATATAGGGATATACGTAGTATCCAGATTCCCACGAAATCAGCGCTAGAAGTGAATGTTATCACAATGTGCTTGATGGCCGTTAACCTCCTACAGTTATGAATAAGCATTGTGTGCACCCTTTTGAAATTCTCATTTCAGACTGCAGAAGCAATTGCTTTGCTAAAGCTAGTGGCGGCGGGTTGCTGTTACTTACTGAAGTTTGATCCTCCGCTTCTCTAGTTGTATAGAGCGTTTTGATCACAGAAGCTAATGAATAACTTGTTACAGAAATGCTGTTTATTCATAAGGCATAACTTGCGTGTCAGGTATTTACTGATACAGGAGTAATGTCATGCTGTGATAAAACACATTTAAATCTGTAAGAGATCTGTGTCTTGGCATCCTTTTGTTCCTTTTGATGTGTCCGTGTCTGTGTGTGTAAAGGTGTATGAGAGAATCTGCTGGTTTGCATCCTCTACATTAAATTGACTGAAACATTGAGATATTGATTCAGAAGTATTTAATTATTAAAAAATATAGTAACTTTTATACACCAAGTAGAAGTTAATAAGTCTAATTTGCTTTATTTATTTATTCAGTGCATGCTCTGATCCTGTGGAAAACCTTAAAATCTGGTTGTAGAAATCAGTGTTAAGCCTTAAAACTTCTTAGGATATGGAAACAAACAAAAAAAAGAAATTGTAGTGCACGTATTTTGCTTGCACTTTAGATAGGGAAAGCATTCATTAAGATAGATGCTCTTTAAACCTGTAGGGGCTTCTAAAAACGTTTCCAGTGTCTGAGTTTCAGGAAAATATAAATTTCAGTTGAGTTGGTTTAGGGGTTCATATGTTAAGTAAATGTGTAGCTAACTTATTTGAAAGATGTAGGTGTGTAACTCAATTTTGAAAACTAAAGTGTGCTTTTGTTACCTTGTATCTAAATTTCTTTTTTTTTTGCTTGATTTTTCTTTTTTAATTTTTTAATAGATGCAAAGCTATTGTGGATCATTTTGGACAAAGAATAAGTGCTAACTATTTTATTGTGGAAGATAGTTACCTATCAGAGAGTGTATGCACAAAGGTGTGTTACAGGTATGTAGTAAAACAGTAAACATAGTAAGTTTCTTTAAATATTAATGTATAAAATACTCTACAAGTTAAACTTAGGAAGTCATTATCTCCTGCTTTGTCTTTGCAGTACAGCTTAGTTCTGTGCATAGTTTTTCTCTTCTTCTGTATGCTTCAGGGCATTCTGCATACTTTCTTTGTTTAGGTTTTCTTAAATTCTCCTGTAAATTATATTCCCCTTTTCCTTATAAAAATATCCAGTGGAAGGTGGGCGTGCCTGTTGCTGTTCTCACTCTGAATTTGTTCAGGTTTAGAAAAGTATTGGGAAGTCATTGTTTTCTCTGTTACTCTTGCCAGAAGCATTGGACATATACTGCCTTTGTCTTCAGAATATTGCAGATGAGATATTAACAGAACTGCAGTAGTAGGTGCAGTGCAGAAATAATCGTAGGCAATGGAGGGTTAGAAACTTCAATTCATGAACTCCACCCTGATGTACTTCCCCTTAATCCAAAGTGTTCTGTGCTATTTGGAACATAAAAAGTCCTGTGGCGTGCTGCTAGTAATCTTGATGAAATAACCAAAATATTTTTTAAAAAGTCAGAAGGATATTCAAGCTGGTTTATATAATGGCACTGCGTCATCTATTCATCATCTGTTTTGGTCACTGAAAAGACTGTGTTCTGGACGTGGTCCTGCTTCAGCAACAGGCAAAATATCCCACTAACAACCCTGTTAATGAAGATTGCATGTTTAAAGAGCCTTCCCACGGTAGTATGTTTAGATTGGTATTGCCAAAACTTGGAATCCAAATTGCTGGTTTTTTATGTTTTTGTGAAATGCCATAATTGTTTTGGTTTTTTTTTAAATTGTAGGCAGATCTCCAGAGCAGTGCTCATTACAGATCAGTCTGTACTAAACACAGATTCAGAGCAGCAGGTATATATCATTTTTATCACTTAATCTCTTTATGAATTGTATGTGTTAGTATTTAGTTGTTGGTAGGAATTAATTCATGCTTTTGTTTCTGCTTGAATCCAGCTTTTTAGTCAGCTTTCTCTACTGATAATTGTTTAATTCATTAGTCCTTATAAAACTATTAGGAATTTTGTTTTATTTTAGTTCGATGACTTGGATTTCCCTCTTTGGTTGGCACTATATTAATTAACAGAGTTTGTAAGCTACTGTCTTGAAGGTAGATCATTTTGCTTGGTTTTTAATAAACTGTTACCCTTAGTATTCTGTGAACTGTTATTTATCTTGTCTAAACTTTGTTTAAAGTTCCTTTTTTTTTTTAACATATACTCTTACTTTTTTGAAATTCTTATTGTGCACTTTTAGATCCTTCTTTAAATGTTTCTGCTTTGTCAGTGTTCGCAGACATAAATTTTAAAGTATATTAATCTGTGTTAAGTGTTTCTTATGCGTTTCCTGCATAAAAGTACTCCAGTCGTTCTCACCTAACAGTGCTCTGCGCAGGGTTCAAAAATTATTTTGCATTCTCTTGCCAACAGTGTTTCTAAACTGTCATCCTTTTGGAAGGGGTTATGATAGGAGATTTTCCTTCTGTTCTGCTGCTGCAAACATTCCTACAAAGGTGGCCTTGCTGACTGTGTTAGAAATTCTTGAATGCTGAAATTGTGCAGAATTGATTGCACAAATTGTTACTAATAAACTAATTTAACAGAAGTTGTTCTTTCTGCTTGATAGGTTTCCATTTTGACAGTGCCTCCGGTGGATCTGGGGAAGCCGGCAGTTTGCGTCATCGAGTTGTGTTCCTCTACCATGACATGCATGAAGGACACCTGTAAGTACAGGGCATACGTCATCTTAACTCTGTTTTTCCCTTTGACTCCTTCAACTCTGAAACCAAGTTTTAAATACGTGCAGATCATTCCTCTGCTGCACAGTGACCAGGCTGTTACCTGAGAAAACCATGCGTGCTGGGTTGGCGTGGTCAGCAGATGGGAGAAATAGTCCCTTGTCTTCATTCTATAGCAGTTGTGTGCTGTTTCATATGGCTTAGGAATCATACTTGTTGCATTCGATATTTTTTAAATTTACATGTGATAATTATTTAGAATCTTATTGTGATTTTCACAGTAATAAAATATGTGGTTCTTTATTTCCAAATGGATTAAACATCCAGTGTTCCTTTTAAAACTTTTGTGGTTAATAAGCTTGATAGTTGTAGTGTTAGTAGTAGTGGGACAATATTCTGTTTACTGTACAGCATTTTCTCAAGTCACTTCTGAAAAAACCTGTAAGCAGAAAGTTGGGATCTTCGTTAACATAGATACATGTATTATTACTTTTTTTCTCCTTTCAGACTACTGTTAGAATTTAAGAGAATCTTTATGCCATAGGACCCTGCGGCCTCGTAAGAAATGCTACAGATTTTCATTTTCATAAGGATAGGTTCTCAGTACAAGCATCAGGTATATTGCAGTATTATTTCTAGCAGAATGCATTGAAGCAAGTGTTCTTGTTTCTGCTGTAGTTTCTGCTTTTTTTCTTCTAAACAATTAACAAGTAGGGTAATAGACTTTTTTCACTTACACAGCAATGAATTTTTCCTTCGGTAGGTTAAGAAAATACTCTAACGCACGTGAATCTTACTGGTAGTTTGTCATTAGTTTGGTTTTTTGAAAATGAGCTACCTTAGCTGAACTATTAAATTGAAGTACCTGAAGTACTTCATAAATAAGTCACTGTAATAATAACCACTTGTTTTTAATGTTACCTAGGCTTGAACTCCGTTTGTTGCATATGAAAGAAGAGTGAACTAAATGATTCAGTCATTCAAAGTTGTATTTCCTACCTAAATAAGAATTTAAAAAAAGACAAATCTGTAATTAAGAACATAGTGATATGAAGTATATTGTTAATATTTATCCTTTAAATAGCTGATTTACTTTATTTAAGGGCTCACAAAATAGATAGAGCAGGAAGTGAAATATATATAGCAGGTTCACAAAATAGGTAGAGCTGGTCAACTTGGCAGTGTTAGATTTGCAGTTGGACTCAATGGTCTTAAAAGTCTTTTCCAACCTAAATGATTCTGCAATTCTAAGGAACGACTGATGTTTAAGTCCTGATATCAATTACTAGTTTCATGAGAATTTCTGTGGTGCTGAAAAATCCAGGTTTCGGTTATTTAATTTTCTCCATAAGTTCTTTTAGTTTCCAAAGGGAAGGTACTACATTCCTTAATGGAATTTGTCTTCATGTATTGAAATAATATAGTTGTATTTTAGATAGAGCTGAGCTCTAGTTAAGGGACATATTTCATAATTTTTTCTCAACTTTTACATCATTATCTGTAAATGGATTTTAACCTGACTGATTTCTCCTTCAAACAATTATTTAAGGTAAGTATACAAATACATCTACTCTTTGATCACACTGAATAAATGACAGGCACATAATCTGTATTGCCAGCTGAGTGGAACCAAACTCCTTCACTTGCCCTAAAAATTGAGACTGTAATGATGAAATCATGAACTGAACTCATCGTTCTTCTTGCTAGAAGAATTACTTCAAGACAAATGTTGGCAACCACTGTAACTAATGCAGTTATACCTGAGTAAATCAAACATAATCAAAATATATACTGATGACTCTGACTCATAGCCATAACCTTAAAGATAATAAAGAAGATTTTATAGAAAGTAAATGATGTGAACTTTAGTGATTTATAGCTGTGTTTGGGGTTTTTTGTTTTGTTTGGGGGTTTTTTGAGGAAAGAATAGATGACATTATGTTTGGGGTTGTAAACATTTAGTTTAAGGTTACAGGGAGACTTTCATTATCACCAGCTGTTTTCATTTACTTTTTTAAGTACATATTCCTTTTAGAAGGTTTGGGTTTGGTTAAGTGAAAAAAAAAAATTTGAATATAATCTCTGTGCTTGCAATCTGAAGGAGGAGGAGCATGAAGGATTTAATTTCTGGTCCTCCTGGAGTCAGTGTGAGACTTTCTGTGGCATAAGTCCAGGAAATCATTCAAGATATGTATGATGTACTTGTAAATAATGACACAAATACAGCCAGACTTCAGAGTGAAGAGAAAAATGTCATGTGGATTTAAAATAACGCCATAGTTATACATTGCTGTTAAATTGATCAAAAATGTACAGTAATGAAGAAAAAATGAATTTGTTTAAACTTTATGCAATGATATGTTGAACAACTTTGTGATTCTCTGACAGATACTTCCCTGCCTAGTAAGTTTCCAGATAACAGTTCAGTAGCAAATGAGTCTGTTAAGGTGGTTTTATAAAAAGCTTCAAGATGAGGCTTTTAAATATCAGAGTGAATGGATGTGAAATCAGGTGGGATGAAGCAGCAGAGCAGCTGGCTCCGTGTCTGAATAGAGGCCAGTGGAACAGAAAAGAGGTCAAGAGCTGCATCGAGTGATTATCTTTTCTAAGGAATCAGCAGCTTCGCTGGTTTGCAGAACAGAACAAATAAAGGAATAGTATGTTCCCTAAGGAATCTGTTTAGCAACTTTATTTTCATTAAAACGAGTACATGATCAAGAAATCTAAATATCAAATCTGCATTATTCAAGAAAAATTGTGAATTTTCACAAATACAGAACTGGATTTAGTTACATTTATTTGCCCGTGCCGTAAGGTGAGTTTTGATTAATTATACAGTTCCACAAATGTGTTTGTGTGGTCCAAAATATTTTCATGTTATTTTTTTCCAATATTGAGTTTGCTGTACTCTGTGATTTGTTTCTCATGTGTACTGCTATGCCTTTTAAAAATTGTAAATTATATTTATATATCTGTGTATTGATGTCTGTAATTAGTTTGTGTTCTCTTTTAACAGATTTAGTCCATTTAACCTGCCCATCAACTAACACTGCTAGGGAAGATTTAGAGCCTGTTGTACAGAAGTTATTCAATCTAAATACAGAAAAAGGTAAAAATAAATAAATGAAGTATTAAGACATAATTTTGCAAAAATATAATTTACTCTTGTAAATAAAGTATCCGTTACTGAACATCTGAACCTGTCATCAGAGCCAACATATGGTGAGCTGCTATTTAGACATCAGCGTTTCAAAGTAAAGGAATCTATTTTGAGAGTGAGATTGATTAGACAGATGTAAGGGGATTTTTTATTTCATGATCTAGTGTTCCAAGTCTTCTTCAGCTGTGGTTTAACTTCAGTATACAAGGACCATGGCTGTAAGTGTCTAGGACCGTTTAGATTTTTCACACTTTTTGCTTCATGGCAATATATTTACTCCTCAGCATGTCTTTCAAAGGTGCAGTAGTGAAGTGAAGTATTTGTGAATCTGGTTTTTTTACACTATCCTGTGTAAATTGCCATCACTTGAGTATCCTTGACAAAAGATCTCAAAACCCCAAGAGTTAGTGGTCTGCTTTTCTCCTCCAGCTGCCAGATGTGCTCAGTGCTATCAGCTGCTTCATTTTCTTTTACCTTCCCTTATTTTAACACTGTTGTTCATCCTCTTGTTGTCTTCAAGTGCTTTCTTGTTTGCTGTTTTTAGTTGAAATTCTCTGGATTCTGCTATAAGCAGTGGAAGCATGAAGTTGTTACACACTGCAATGTTATTTGGAACGTAGATTTCCAGTAATTTCCAGTAATGAGCCATTTGGCCCTAAATTCAAGGAAACTTTGCCAACTACTTTCATGAATTTTGGACTTGAGATGGACAATTTCAGTCCCAAAGGAAAGTAGCTGTTGACAAAGCAGTTGTTGCCTAGAAAGACATTGTCCCTGAGATACTTTAAGCTAGTTCCACAGAAATCTTTGAAATTTAATCCTGAGATTGTGAATTAAATCATCTTTTTGGTAGGCACTCATTGAATAGGTAGAGTGCACGTAGAAGATGTTGCTGTGTTCTAACCTTGACAAAGCATTTTTAAATTCAGTGTGCTCATACTTAAATACAGTGAATCATAGCGCTATGAGAACACAATCCCTAGCTGGCAGTGGAAGTGTTTACATTTGTATATACCCAAGTTAGTAAGATGTGGATGTATTTTACAATATTTATAATTGATTTGCTTATAATATTTGCTGTTGTGCTTCATGAATGAATCATAACATGAATTCAGGTAGAGTTTTCTTCTGTTGGGAAAAAAAAAAAAAAGCAATCTTTTCTGTGGCCAGTCTTTCCTTTTAGGGCTCTGTAACCGAGAGCAGTGTTTCATGAAGGGTTGAGTTCAGCTTTTTACAAGTTTATTTTTCTGTGTTCTTTTCCATTTTTTTTTCCTCTAAAGTTTAATGAAAAAAGCAAATATATTTTTGTTAGACAACAAAGTGCTTTTAATAGGAAGTAAAGTATTAAATAATATGATTTTCTTTCTTTTTTGCTTACAGGAAAGGTAATTATTTTAATGCCCCAAAAATGTAAATTTTTTACTAGGTTTGTAGTACAAGAGCCTTTACAAAACAAATATGTAGAATACAACTAGGGTGTGTAAATAGAAATCTTTGTTAGATTGGAGAGCTGCAAACACTTTTCATAATGTTATTTGTTAATTTAAAGCCCCCTAATTTCTAACTTTTAATATTTAACATACATCTTAAATTTTCAAGACAGTGCCATATGTTTCAAAGACTCAACTGGTGAAGAAAAGATTAGCTTGCAGTTAGTGTCTTCTAATCATTTGAGGGGGGTTAGCATTAATCTTAATGTTTAAAGTGATCCCGTTTTGCAATGATATATTGTTTAGAACCTGACTGAAATTCTTCTGTGGAAACTCTGTGATCATAGGGGTCCTCAGGTGCACTGAGGCACTGAAAAGCTAGTTTTCACTGACACATAGGCCTTTTTATCATCAGGATGAGGTAGTGGTCGTATTTTAATTAAAATGTCAGAACAAATACTGTTGGAGTTATTGAAAATGAATCACCAGATAAAGTGAGCACTGGGCCATGGCAGGTCAAAGAGGCAAAGTCACCTGGAGAAGAGGACTCCATTCATTTTCCTGCCTAAATGAGGAAGAAGTAACTTTTATGAGCAATGTGAACTTTTAAATATATTAAAGAGCATCTTGCCCTGTGTTAAGGCTCAGACTTTCACAGGCTGATGAATTTAATTTATATTTCAAACTGTTCAGTATGGTTAGCAGCTATTTTTTTTTTTAAAGTATTTGACAGTTTTAAAAAGATACTGAAGGAATAGCATAGCTTTATCTCTTTTTTTCTAATTCAACTGCTTTAAAATACTGTTTTGAATGCCATTGTTATCTAGAAGTTTCTTCCTTGGAAAGAAGTAAATCTCACAAGGTCTTTTACAAGCTTCATTTATTTTAGAGGAGGTAAAATACCAAAAGGGGAACAGCAAATACACCAAACAAATAGTATCTATTAAGCTAAGAATCTATGTTGTGTATTCCTCCATTGCATTCTGCACTGTTAAAAAGTGACCTTCATATTCCCAGAGGTTTTTCTGCCTGTGTGCAGTTACATGAATGTATAAAGTAACTGCAAGAAGGTACAGATGATGAACAAGTCCTCAGTAAGTGTAGATAAATATTAATTAATCATTTATTTTCATGTAGCAGTGCTTCCACACTTTAGAGATACACTGCATATCACAAATAGAGTACTTGATCTACAGCTGGTAATTCTTGATCTACAGTTAAATTTGGGGGGAATGGTATTCTTTGTGGATTTTTCTTTAAAATTTCTTTTATTTAAACCATGAGCATTAGTTGTTCTCCTTAGGTTGGCTTGAAGATGCTCAGTCTTAAAGCACACAAAGGTCTGTTCTGAGAAGAGTTCCCACACTAAGATAAGCTATTAAATGAGGGGTAAAAAGTATAAATCAGAAATATCTTTCCATATGGAATGCAATAGCTTCAAGTTGGCACAGGCTGTGGAGGACTTGTTCAGACTGTCATATGCTCATGGAGTTTGTCCAGAGTAAATTAGAGAACGTGAAGTGGAAAGGTGTTAAATTTAGACCGAGCTTCTTGCTAGTATGCTTTTAGGTGATAATTGGTTCTTATGTGGCACAGTGTGTACAGAGTAAGTGGAGTTTACATACCGGTAGTGGTAAAGGAAAAGTGCGATGAGAGAGAACCTCAGAAAAGAATGGAAAGTAAAGTGAATTGGGTTTTTTTGAAGAAAATATTTACTTTATTACAGTAATTCCATGTTAATAAGTCAACTTTTAGTATGCTACATTACATATTTCCCTTATTACATGTGAACATTGATTACTGGAAACACTTTTTTTTCCTTTTCAGAGACTGAAATTGAAGAACTGGAGAAACCTAGAGTACTCTGGGCAGTCTACTTCAACGTTAGAGATTCTTCAGGAATTGACAAAAATTCGTATGATGGCTTACCCCCAAATGTTTATGTCTGTTCTGGACCAGACTCTGCTTTAGGAAATGACTGTGCTGTCAAACAGGTTGGACAGATCAAGTTTGGTTTTTTTTTGGTTGCAGAACTTAAATTTTAAAAACTTAAGGAAGACCAATACAGTTTACTTTTGTTCTGAGTTATTCTGCTTTATGCTAGGTAATTAGTACTAATACAGCTGTAAAGCTTCTCAGCTAGACATACAAAAATTTTACTTAATGAACAAAGTGAATGTCAGTGAGATGGAGAATGGAGGAAACTTGAGAAAGGGGCAATCAGTACAGATACCTAGTTCCTGTTAACTGGAATCCTGAACTGAGAACCACTTGCAGCTTGCCTAGTAGTAGGCCTAACATACCAGTACTCTATTTAAGACAAAGTCCTAGTGCTTTGAAATTGGAGCTGAAGAGTGGAAGCTCCTTAAACAAAAGAGAGATCATGAAACGTGCGATCCTTCTGTGTTGGCAATAGGCAGAATATGCAGGGACACCAGATCTTCCAGGGTAGGTACAAAGGAATTCACAAAGAACTTCATCTCATACCTCTGATTGTGCTTTCCCCACTACTGTTGAGCAGAAGACAAGATCATGTGAATATGTAGGTTACTACTTGTTTGACAAAAGACAATTAGAGGGATGCTTCTCCTTTGCTCTTCAATTCAGAGATCCACCTTGATAGGGACGGTGTAGGTGCTTAGGCAGATCTGCTACGGCGGTCACTGTGGTGTTGGGATGCTTTCAGAGCTAATGTGAGAACACTTTTTACATCTTTGTAGGATTAACTGGCACTAGTCATTTTTAAAGCTGTTTTTTTAACGACTGTGTTCAGAGAAAGTGCGTGCCATCTTCTAGCCAGTTGCAGGATTTTTTTATGACAAAGTCATAAACCTCTTAAAATAAGATTTTAAAGTGGAAAGGCTGACACAGCCTGAACTGGTCAGAACAATACAATTAAGGGCTAATAGTACCCTTCATTTTGCTTTACGGGGCAATAATTTGCCTCCCAAGAGGATAAAGAATTGTAAAGACAAAAATAGTGCAAGACAATTACTATGGTAGCCATTTTAAATTGTAAATGAGTTCTTTTCTAAATTACATTTTTAAACTGTTATTTAAAACAGTGCAAGTGAAAAGCTGGTTAAATACACCTAAAACCAGCCTATTTCTACTTCTGATAGCTGCTGTTTCTAACATTCAGCTTTGTCTTACCTTAAGAGCTGTTTGTCTTACCAGTGATTAATGGTATTATAGACCAAGCTGCGTTTAAATATTCTAGGTGCTGTAGTTAGCCTTTGTGTTAAATCTGTTGTCCATCAGTGAGACAGATGTTAAACAAGCAGAGCTCCCAGGAGAAGCACTCAAGAACCTAAACCACTGCCTTTCAGAAAGAGTAGATAGAAGCTACATTTTTTGAACTTGTTTTAAATTTTGAAGCTGGTCGCTAGTTAGAGTGAAAAATATTTTTGTCTAAACGTTTTTATAATTAAAAGTCATAAGAGAAAGTAAAAGTGAGGAGTGTACGTGAGAACAAAGTGAAGAATGGGCTGAAGGTAAAGCAGAACGCAGTTAGAATCCACCCTTCCCATCGAGCATGCAGGCACCTTCCAGACAAGTGGAGGAGGGCAATAATGGAAGTGGGTGTGCCTTCTGCCCCCAGATCACTTCATCTTCCTAGCAAAGCAATGGCAATCTCCAAACAAGAGATATTTACAAACACATGGATCACAACACTTTAAAAAGAAATGGAATACCACTGAGTGTGTTAGTCTTGGAGATAGCTTGGAAAATTGAATCTAATTTCTCTAATCAATTCTGTCTTTACTCTTCTAGTGATACTTCCCATGATTTATGTGTTCATTACCATTAGTATTACTGACTTCTATTTGTCATGCTGTTTGATTGTATTGATGGTACATTATTTAGAAGGCAAGGCACCACGACTTCTACAGTTGTATACTGCAACTCAGTATACAAATGACTTCATTCTTGTTTTATTTTAATTTAGTGTTAAATTCCTAGTATAATATTGAGTTAATTTTGATGTCTACATATACTTGCCTTGAGGACAGGCTAAATAAAACGTGAAGTGCCATTTATGATTCCTTCAAATTCTGTATGTATGGATCAAGTAAAGCATCTGGCTTCCATTTTTCTGGTTGGTTTTTTTTTTTCACTTCTGCAACCTGACAAGAATTGTCATGTTCTAAAGTAGTACGTTCCCTGAAATATTTCAGATTTCTGAGGCATCTTCATGTCCATAAGAGGAAGCACTAAATTTGTCATTGCAGTATTTGAAATTTAGGAAGCAGAATGAAAAATTAAATTAAAGTGAGAGTAGACAGGGTCATTTAAGCAGTTAGTAATGGAGCCCTAGATCCACATGCTGGTGATACAAATCCACTGCTGGTGGGCAGTGAAGTTTATCACAGAAAGCTGTTTGGTACATGCTCAATGATGTATTAATCTGAAAACAATTCCCTCTTGTCCAGGAATCGCATCGTGTAATCAGCCTTTGCAGTTGGCATGAACTGACCCTACTGTCAGCTTGTGCAGTGCAGTGTCTGGTAGCAGTATGAATATAAAGATTCAATGCGTTCTTGTCCACGTGGGAGCTCTCATCGCAGGTTGTCTTTAGGGTTATCATTACTAAATAGACAAAATCAAGAGGGAGTATTCCTTTGCTTTTTTAGAAACCCAAAACATAACTGAGGCCTGCATCAGTTGTCTCCATTTGCTTTAGAAGCTTAAGGACTTGGAAGATAAAATCTTTATGGAAATGTGAAGTGCATGCTGATTTAGTAAATAAATTCCAGAGTGTCTCTAGTGATGATTATTATGGTTATGATTATATTTTATTTTAAGGTAAGCTTATAGATTAAAGATTATTTGCACAAGAACATGTAAAACTACTTAACACTAGTTAACAAAGCTCCTTACATTCTTGCAGGTTTTTTAAAGGATTTTTTGATCTCCTTTGTTTTTACAAAATGTCTGGTACTCAAGAATTCCAAGATCATATTATTTTGGTTCTTTTTCTCACAGATTGTAGTTGTATTCTGTATGTTGTAATAACAACTACCCTGACGTTACCAAGAACAGGTTTCTTTTTAACATTTTTCATTGCAGTGGTCAAAAAACTTGACTTTTTGTGCTTACTTAATTTCAAAACCTCAATGGCATGAAGAGTAAGTGGCATTGTAAATTAAATCCCTGAGCTATATCTTAAGAGTAACTATCTCTTTTTCTAAATAGAAGTTCTTTATCTAAATACAGTTCTTGTCAGAAAGGTACAATTTGTGCATGTAGATGTACACACATAATACACAGAAATTATAAACATGTTTTTTGAATAAATTATGAATGTACGTATATTTTCAATGATAATGCTCCATTGGATAAGAAGAGTTCTAAGTTGAGCTGTTAAGAAAAACAGCAATGGGATTTTTTTTGTAGTTTTTAAATTTAAGAAGGAATCCCCTATAGATATGATGCAGATCGTATATATTAACCAATTCCTGGCTTTGTTTGTCACGTGAAATGGATTCTTTTCTCTGGAAAGATGCAAGATCTTTCCCTTACTTTTCATTTTACTGCAGCTAGGGATATTTCTGTAGTGGAAAAGATTATTTTGCTTGCAAAAAATCTGCTTCATTGTTCTCAATACCATGTAGAATGACCAGCATTTTTTTTAAAAGCCCTATGTTGTGACTTTTGTAGTAGAACAAGGGAAAAGGATAGATTGCTCTTTTTTTTTTTTTTTGAGGACAGCAAGAAGGAATGGATTTCCCATGTGTTTACAAACTGTCAAAGTCTTAAATCACTACCGATTTGAAAGAACAGAGGTTAACCTTAAATATCTGTAAAATATTGCTTCGAGGTATTACATTTCAAGGTAAAGTTTATTTTATGTTTTTTTTTCCTGAACAGGCTGAGACTATTTTCCAAGAAATGTTTCCTACAGAGGAGTTCTGCCCACCACCGCCAAATCCAGAAGATATTATTTATGATGAAGATGAGATTGCGCCAGAAGAGTCTGGATTCAGTAATTCACCAGAGACAAAACCTGAATCCTCAGCTGAGGAAAGCAGTAGCGGAGGTGGTACTGCTGTTAAGAAAGAAGATACTGAAGAATGAGTTAGCACTGTTCTCTTAGAAGAGGAGGTTGACCCAAACTAAAATGTAAGGGAGGAAGGGTAAGAAAAGGGTTTAAAAAAACCCATAGCCATATTATTTGCAATTGCCTTACTTTCCTTAGCTTGAATAATCTTTCTTTCTCAAACAGTTTCATTGGTAGCTGAGACATTTCTAAATAGTCACAGGTTCACCAGATCCAGGGGTGTCTGTAGCTAAAAAAAAACATAGAACAAAGCATTTGAATTTAAAATACTAAAATAGGATTCATAATCTGTTTAGAGAATTTGATCTTGTTTTACATCTTGGAAGGAATCCTCTGTCTTTTAAACAGGCAATGAGTCAAAACTAATCAAAAGAAAAAATATGCAAGTTTGCTTACCAGTCAGAAGAGGATCTTCTGATACAACGTATTACACTTCTACTAAAAATCATTGGATCTGTGCTTTTAAATAATTGAGGGTGAACTCCACAATCTGTCCTTCAAAGTGGTTTTATGGAACTTAAAGACAGTAATAGTGACTGTTCTGGAGTGTCTTTAGAATATCTAATCGATGTCATGTTTAATTTGTATAACAAAAACATTCTTGTATCGTTTTGAAACTGATGCCATAGGTTAGAAACAAATATAATCCAATAGCAGTTCCTCATATGAAACTACTTTACATTCAGGTTTTTTTTTTTTTAGTAAGATCTAATAGATCACACATTTCCACTAGTGACTTTAGTTTACTGTAGTCAGGAAAATAGCACAATTTAAACTCAATGCTAGATTTCCCAACAAAATTTAAAATCAGAAATGGAGCATACCTGTTGTTAGGTTCCCTGGATTTGTTGCAGTGTTTGGGCCTTTAATAAGCCAGCAGTTAATTTTTTGAAGTATGAGATCTGAGAAGTTTAGATTATCATTAATTGAGGTTTTTTTTTGTGGTGGGGAGAAGGTTCAACTTGCAATTCCAAAGGTTTGTGTTGATCCCGGTTAATAGGATTACAATTAGTGCGATAGCTGTAAATCATGTGTTTTGTAATGATAAATCATAAAGCATTTATACAATAAAATTTATTGAAATATTTATAAGCCTAGTTTGTATGAAAAATTATAGAATGAGAAAGCTATTGTAAATGATCATGATAAACTTGCACTTCTGAACAATGCTTGAAATTAGATATTCAGATGATGAAAAATATTTAGCATTTACTTTAGGATTTACCTTAGAACATACACCCAGTAGATCAGTGGTATATCTAAATATAGAGATGAGTGAATTTTGATGAGTTGGGGTTTAAACTTCTGCAGGAACTTAGATACAGTTCTAACAGTGCTTAAATACTGTGTGTAAATAAAAAATGCCATTGAATAATGAATATTCAGCACTGTCTGAACTTGACACATCCAGACTTTTGTACAGTTTCACAGTGCATGTGCCTGCCTTTAAAATGACTTCATGCCATAAAAGTTAGTTTATTTATTTTTTTTACAGCATAACTGATACAGTTAACTTCATTTTGTCTTGCATCATGATACATTGTCCAATTTGCATTTCAAAAACCAGTTTGTTACTGTTTATATTCTTTTGTTGACTAGGTATCATGGTGTGTATAATCCCAAAGTCCCCAGATAAATACATGCTTGAAATGTTTCCAGTGTTAAACAACAGTTATCTTTGGATGCTTGTGACTGAGCAGTTATTTATATATAGTAGTGAGCAGACTACCTCTTCACTTAGCTGTGATTTTGATGTGTATTATAAAGCATGAATACATAGTAATTGTATTTAACATCTGCAGATCTGTAAAAGAACTGAGTGGGGGACCTAGTCCCTGTTTGTCTTTCGGTAATAGGGATCATAGTTGAATTTTTCATCTTCTATGTTTACAAGGAAAGTGTTTGGTGAAAATTAAAGGTTTACTTGCAAGTGCATATTTCTGTGTTTTCTTTCAATTATGCAAGAAAAGCAGTTCATCTGTTAGCTGAGATTTCCCGGTAATTCTGTTGTCTACTTTCGTCATGTCGACATCTGGAATAAGATTGAAGTTTACGCATGTGACAGTATGTTTATATAAGTTAGCAGGTTTATATAAAGTAGCATCTTAGTGCTCTGTGTCCATGTGAAGCAAAGTTTGGAAATACTGCAAATTTGGGTTTGGAGAAGGTGGAATAATGTACAAGTTGTAGGCTGGGACTTTACACTACATTGATTGCTTAAAAACTGTTTTCACGTCTCGTTCGTATGGTGAATGGAAACATAAAATGTTTTTCCTATGGTACTTGAGTACCCAATAGCTCACGTGCAATAGCAGTAGATAAGACTGTTGATCTTTGTATTTTACAGAAATCATGCACTGAACTGCCTTTAGTTCTTGCTTTAAATGATTTAAGCTTACAAAGTGAGGGTTAGGCTTATTTGAAGTATTTTTTAAGGCTTGTCATACAGAATGTATTCAAAAGATAACATGACTTTTTAAAAACTGGCAATTTATCTGTAGGATTATTAATAAATCAAGTTAAAGAAAGATAAGGTTAATTGAATTTTTAAACAAGTAGCTGTATTATCCTTCAAGCACCTTGGAGCTCATACAATATTCACACCTTTTTTTTCCTAAGGAGTGCTTTGATATGTTTGAATTCCTTTTTTTAATGAGTACTTTTTTTTTAACTTGGTTAATTGGATTAACTCCTAATATTCAAACAGTCAATTTTATCCCATTTTCCCTGCTGCTTTTGTATTGCCTTATCTGTATGACTGCAGTTAGTTACTGTTCTTTGGAAGTATTTTCAGCCATGAAGCTGCTACGTCTGCTTTTTCTGGTGATGATGATGCTTAGGGCCATTTGACAGGTAATCATTAGAACTGAGATCCTTGCAGGCTATGGGGTCTTTTCTCCTATCATTGCAGGGGGATTTATGTAGGTAACTCCCATTAATGTTAATGGGACTTGCATGTGTAAATCCTCCTTGCATCAATGGGAAAATTGACCCCTGAAAAAAAAAAAAAAACAATCTTCATGTAAGACTTGCTGATTCAGAAACATCCAGGTACTGTCAGTTCCTGTGTGGAAATGTGGTGGAGCACGTGCCTTGTGCCATTTAACTGAAATGCTCTGAAGGGGACTTGGGGAATTTTCAGAGTTTTTGTCTTTTATATTGTATGTTGTATTTTTCATACACTTCTGACCCTTGTCAGAGTTCCTTTAGATGTTTCTCTTTATGTAGCTAGTACCAATTTAACTTCTGTATTCAGGAGGCTGCGTGGCTCATTTTGCTTTGCATATTGTATTTTAGGCCTCTCTGTCTCTCCTCTACGTCTTTTTACATCAGCAACGTGAGTTGCAACAGCCTAATTTCAAGAACAATGTGCTAGTAATGTATTGATTAATGACAAGTCGTCAGTATTAAAATTCTGTTTTCACACAATAAGAAACTAGGTCACTTACGGTCCGTAATCCCAGTACAAATAAGAGTTGGGGTTTTTTTGTTTATCTGTGGGCATGTTTATCCTTTCTTTATTGTGTATTTTCTTGCTCAGTCAGTTAACTCATGAAAGTTTATAATTTAAACTTTTCCAGAAATCTACCACTATAGAATATCCAAAAATTAGAATTACCTGCTATTACCAAAACTGTCAAAAATATGTGGGAGAGTTGTGCTGGCAGGGCAGTTGCTTGCATTCCTTGGGTAAGTAGTACTGCAAAGTGTCTTGGGTGAGATGTAGAAGTAGTTGTGACATTGGAAGTTTGAGACACTGATATAAAATGTTGATTTATTGCAACACAGTTTAATAGTAAGATTGCTTCAATAATCAGATGGAAATCTTAAGCGTGTATGATTTCAAAAATGCCTTCTTTAATGTGATTAAAATTTGCTATAGAAGGATACTTTCAGCTGTAGAGGTAAGTAGTAGAAAATGGTCAACCGTGTGGAATTCACATCGTCAGCTTCATACCTAGCAAAAAAATTACTTTTGGTGGCAACAGAGTTTATTAGCAATTCCACCATTATGTTTATTTACAGGCTGCCAGTTCCTGTTTGTAAGAGTAACTGGTTCTTCAAAATATGGATGGGAAGCCAGGCAGGAATGTTGTAAATCTCAGTGACATTTGAGATTTAGAAAGTTGACAGTCAAGTATCAGGAAGATGCAGTAGTTGACTGCATGGGAGTTCTGATCAGAGGATTGTTTAATAGAAAGTACTCTTCCTGTCACAATTCTAAAAGACAATTTATTTTACTCTACTTGCGTATATTGACAAAAAAGATGGAAGGTATCAACCTGAGTGTATATCAAGACCCAGATGTATTTGACTAAACAACGGTTGCGTAGACAGTGGTTGACTCCCAGTGTATATAATGCTGCTCAAGTGGCAGTTTTATGTGGGTGTCTTCTCAATCTTGGGGAAGAGTTTCTTTGAGAGTGTTCTAAGTTTTATAACTGGCCAGGATACTGAATTCAGTAGTATACTACTTCACCTGATTTTAGTTTTCTCTGTTCAGAATTTTTTTACTCAAAAAGCTTTAAGCATCAAGTAGAACTACAATACTTTCTTAGTGACAGTCTAATCTTTTGGTTCCCATAAGAGGCATGGTGCATGTGCTGTTAATACTGGTAGTGCTGATTTTTAGGAAATCTCAGAACACCCACATTTTAAGATCCATATTTTCAGGATCTCATACTTCTTTCTGAAGAGCTACCCCGTAATTCATAATACATTTGATTGGCTGGAGAAGGCTTTAGTGCTATTCCTCCATTCTGTATAGTTCAGACTTCAGTAAGCGGGGCATGCCGAGGGCTATGGACACTCCGTCTGTCCTCTCAAACACAGGAGGCTTCTCTTCTGAGGTTTTATTGCGTGATAGCAATCACCACCGGTGGCTAACAAATATGACGTGAGCTTTTATAGCTGCTTTTTTGCTGATCCAACTTCCAGAAGCTTATTCTATGGTTGAGTACTGGTAGCTTTATCTCACTCCTTTTCTTTTGCTCTAACTGTGGAGCTGGACTAAGAAATGCTTCTCTGTTGGAAGCTCAATCCGGAAGCTGTTAGGTTAGCATTAGCACAATGATAAAACATCTGGATAATGCTAGACTGCCGTTCATTGATACCTCAAGCCATAAAACCAGTGTGGTATTTGTTGGTAAGCTGCTATTCTGTGGCTGAGTTGAATGTCCCGACAGGGGAACAAGTTTTTTTAGTTACTGGCTGACATCGTACTGGAAACTTGAATCTAGAAAAGGATAGCTTAGAAAAGTCTTCTCTCTTTAAAAAAAAAAAAAAAAACAAACCCACAGATCTGAACATTCCTGTGCTATGTTTTACACTCTGCACATATAAGAAACTTTGTAATGGCCAGTGTGGGATTCTGAACCTACTCTGTTTCAAACCCGAGCATATTTCTGGAGCTCACCCAAGGGAAAGCCATTTAATCATGATGAGAAACCAGCTGTCAGACCAGCATAACAAAATGTTTCTCTGCTCTCAGAACTTTTCAGTAGCATGAAAGTCACTGCAAGTCATGGTTGAGCCCTTTGTTGTGAATGAATTAGCCAGTGAATTCAGCCTTTTTTCATGTGTAAGCCCTAGCTAAGTTCCCTCAGTGAATAATTTTTAGACTGTAGATTATTCAGAGAGAATCCACTATATGATTCTTAGAGCAACTTGTTAGCTAAGTTATGTGGTATTTTCCAGCTCCCTATTTGGATACTGAAATAATACATAAAACGTAATTTTTGAAATTGTGTATTCATTATTGCATCGTACATTTTTAAGACAAAAAAATAAAATGCTTTTATGAAAAACAACAAAAACGCTATCTACTATTACAGAGGCCATCGTAAAATAACTTATTTTGGTGACACTTGTAGATGATGCTTCCATTTTCTTTCCATATAAGTTTTAAGCCAGGAAGCCTTAGATTACTTTCCAGACTCTCAGTCTGAATCTAAAATGAAAATGTGAGTGTGGTAAAAGCTAATGGCCCTTTCAGTTACATTTTAAGGACATACTCATCTCTGCTAAGATATCACTGGAAATGCACGCTGCATAAAGTATACATTTAAAAATGTGGTTTGCATCAGCTCTGTTCAGATGGCCAATTCCAGTGTAATCTCTGAAGTGGTATCTGAAAATGCCCGCGTGTGCACAAGTGTCACGTGAAGCAGTTCTCGGATGAAGAGTACCAACAAGCAGAGGATAATGTATCAACTTGGGATTCAAGAAGAATGGGTATGTTTTTTGGCTCTGGCACTGGTTTCCTCAATGAACTTGTTGAGTCATTTCCCTTTAGTGTCATAGTAAAATGATGTGAAATGGTGACAGATAGCTTCTGAAGCCTTTAAAGAGATCAGTAAAATCTAGAAGTAATATCTGTATTTGAGAAAGAAAATGAACAGTGTTAACTGTAAAAAAAGGATAGCAGTAATACTTGAATAGAGGTGCAAATGATTTTCTGAGAAAAAAGTCAAACATAACTATTATAATGGGATTGGGATAGCAAATGCTTTGTTAGCCAAGTCCATTTCTCCATCTCTGACATTTTCTGTGTTTCACAAGTAAGGTTTCACCAATCAGTACAAACTTTTTGTTTAATGTTAATAATAATAACATAAAATTACACTTAAAAAAATCTTTTTCTGATTATGCATATTTTGCTGGCAGATTGTCATGCATATTGCTTCATTGTTTAATTAGGACTTAATGCTAATGTCATTAACGTTCTATGTGATAATTCAGTAGATTGCCTATTTATAGACATAATGAAAGTCGTAATTTTTTGTAGTAAAGTGCTTTTGACTGTGCTATTAAATTAAAAATCAAGTTACTTTAATCTGACATTAGCGTTCAGTTTCATTGTCCGTGGTCCAGTGAATCTGAAAAATACTGCTATATGCACTAAACATGTTTTTTATTATTTTTCTTTTAGTAGACCCTAACTCATCCTTTCCTTTGAGAAAGAAAAAAGAAATAGAGCAAATTAAGTAGGAATCTCAGAAAACTGAGGTCTGAAGTTCAAAATATTGTCCTCCTCGAAGACTCTTTAGAGTTACGTCACTGAATTAAGTAATGAGAATGTTATCCAGATTTTGTTCTGTGCTACTGCTTATAAATCAGGTAATCAGGTAACACTTCACCTTTCAGTTTATTACCACAAATTTTTGTGTGTGTTTTATTGGTGGTTATAAAGTGTAAGAACTGCAGCATTTTGTACTCCATGTCATCTCTTTAGTTTGGACAATTAATTCTGTGGATTTCTTTCTACACAGCCTTTTTCTAAGCATTCCTAATGTTTTATTTGCATATATGATCTTTTCTTTTTTTTTAGGAAGGTTTTTAAATAAAAGCAGTAGGATAACTGTAACAAAAATTAATAAGCACAAAAATGTGAATGAAGTACGCTTCAAGGAACTCCTAAAATTGTGTTATGGCCCTGTTTTGGATAGTATTTCACCTGCTCTCCTTTTGTACTTACAAATACAGTATATATGCAGTGAACATACTATGCACGTTCTTATTTTAATTCATCTTTTTACAGCTTGAATTATGCTTACATGTAGGGCTCTGTTTCTACACTTTGTGACGTGTCCCAGGTTAATTAAACAAATCTTTTCATTGTGCGCTCTATACTCTTTAATCTTTGAGTCAAGCATGAGCAAGGAGGTTTAATGGTTCCATGCCAATGAATAATACTTGAATAATAACTGGGAAGTAGTAGTAGAAGTACGTACACATGGAGTGTTCTTGGTGGTGGGAATGAGATTTGGTGAGAGGTGATAAAATAGTTTGTACTTAATGGGCTGGGGAGGCTGTGGTGTCCTCTCAGTGAGGCTGACGGTGGATGCTCACCAGACGGGGCTGACGGCCGCCACGGGTGATGACGTGGCCTGTCTGCTCTCTGGCCTGGATTGTGGCACCAGCAGCAGGAGGCCTGGCTGGCGTGGCTCAGCAGCAAGGGAGGAGAGCCCTTGCGAGGTGGGAACGAATATGTCTGTAGGCACCACTGAGGAAGAGGGTCTGTGTGTCTCTGCTCCCGGCTCCTCTCAGCTGCTCTTCTGAAGGATTGGCGCTCCTTTCCCATCTACCTTACATTTTCTGTCCAGTATGTACTCAGTTACTCCAGAGGAGAAATAATCCCCCGTCTTCCTAGCTTGACCTTGTCACTTCCTTCTTGAGGAAAATATGAACAAGTAAACCAAATTTGTGTGCACTGCAAGGCAGGATGGCACAAGCAAAGACCTGGGGTTTTGAGTGGCTCCCCTGAGTCTCCTGAAGCTTTGCAGCTGATAAATAATGGCTTCTGTGAGCAAGGATGGTTGCTGCCAAGTGGAAGGTGCTGTTACGGTGCCTCAGCGTTCAGCTGGTACTCACTGTTTTCAGCTCTGCAGGACCCAAAGTGGTGAACCACCATTGACCAGCTCATCCTGCTCAGGGAAAGCTAAATGCACCTCTGGATGCAAATTTTGGAATTTTGTGGATTTTTAGAGGAATATGAGGTAAGTTTTGAGTTTCTTCTAGGCACTTCTCATCATCCGTGGTGATTTTGGAAAGAAGACTAAGAACTAAACAAGCTAAGTGTTCTCTAAGCTTGACCAGTGTGTCTGCAATGCTGGGCTGAGAGGAGCTTCCTCCACGAAACATGGTACCGCACTGCTCTCTGAAGGAACGTTCTTTGTGGTGTTGAGCCTGGTTGGTGTTATGGATGCTATGGTAGCTTCACCCCCGCAGGGCCTATAAGCCTATTCTTACTGAAATTAATAGATATTTTTCTTATAAAGCCACTTGGAAAGGATTATTGGAATTTTTGGATTACCACAGATGAATCCATTCTGTTTCACTGAGTTGAATTACAGCGTCGTATCTATTGCTGGTATATTAATAAAATGTATGAAGCCAGCCTTTAAACGGAGCTCCTTTGTGAAGATACCTTTTTTTTTTAAAGAATAAGCAGGAAGGATTTTTCGAAGATGCATATTTTTCACAGAGTAATGTTGCATACAGACTGGAGATTGCTGCTTCTATTGAATTACATAATGAAAAAATCAATCAGTTTAATGGTTGACAAACTTTGACATTCAAATAAAAATGTTGCTGGTATTTTCATAAAGACCTGTAGGCAACACTAGATTCAGTGACTTTAATTTATGCAATAGTAAATGTCTGCCAAAGCGCTGTACAAATGACTCTGTAATGAGGCAGTAATAACGATGAGAACGGAAGGGAAGCAAATAGGCCAAATTTCTGTTTTTACAGATTATATAATTTTGCAAAGCCTTTCAATGTAAAATATGTTTCCACAGCATCCTTTTCAACAATATGTTCTGTTTTGAAAGCAATTGCTGAAAATCATCAAAACATATTTGTCTGAAACGGATGCATAGCATCAGATTAAAACGGTTAGGTTTTTTACTCATTCAGTCGTCTACCCAGACTGCATTTACCTCTTGACTACTTCTCATTTTACTATATGCTCTGCAAAAACTAGCTAAATAAAAAAGCTTTGTTCATAGTGTTCTATTGTATTTTTCATGTGCCTGTGAGCAAAAAGGAGGATAAGACAAGTCCTTCTGTGAAGGAGACAAAGAAAAGTGCAAAAGGCTTGACAAGCTGCTGGGTCTGCATGTGTGCTGGTTGTTCTGACTGATGGGTTTTCTTTTCTTTGATTCAGAGGGGAAAGAAATCCCAGTAAGGGAAGAGGACACCTTAGTTTGTAATTCATTTCTGCTTTTAATGTATGTTTGAACACAGCACTCAGAGGAAGAGCAAAGGGAGTCCCAAGCCTTGCTAGTGTTTTCAGCCTTTAGGCGCTGCCGTCCTAGAAGCAGCAGGCTGGCTTCATAAATCCCATTAGCCTCTGTTCTTGCTCTGGCAGTGTCTAGCTACAAGCTTTTCAGTGTCGTTTAGTCCAATATATTTATTCTTCCTGCAGTCACCTTTACTTTGCTCTTTCCTTGCCCTGTTCCTACATGCGTCTTGGAAATTTCCCCTCCCAGTCCTGGGACAGCCTTCAAGGACCAACTGGATGACCTTTAGTTGTATTAAGGGGTCTCAAACTGGGAAATTGAGGGGCACGAAAGATTGAATTAGAGAATTGGTGTCTTGGACGTCCTGCCATTGACTGACATTTAATACAACTGAAGTAGAATTCCTTTCACCAAAAAAATGGTTTTTTCCATCAATACCTTTCTGATTGTAAAGCACGGCTGGCTGTTACTCAGGCTCTTGCTCCCGTACATGGCAGTGAGCTGAGGCTGTGCCCCTCTGCGCCAGCTCGTTGGACTCAGGGTGCAGCGTATCTGAGAGCTTCAGTAATGTCAGTAGCAGCGACTGGCGAGTTTTGCCTTGCTTTCCTCCTCTTAGCACTGTTAGCCACTTACATCTTCTAAGCTTTGTGCAACTTCCAACTCCATTCCTATGTTCTCTGGGTGTTTTTGTTTGTCTTTTTACCATAATTACACCAGCTTGATCCAATTTGTCCTTTTTTTTCTTTTTTTTTTTTTTTTTTTTTTTTTTTTTTTTTTTTTTTTTTGTGCATTATCCTAAGTTCAGGAGAGTATTCCGTTTTCGTTCCATGGGATTAATGATAATTATGCTTCTTTTCCACTTTTATCATTCTTCTGATGTTTGTCTTGATATTAAGACTGATTTTATTATCTCTGGTTTATAACTGGCCAAAAACAAATTTAAGAAGTTAATTGATTTCCCTGCGACCGTAGAAGGAACATTTTGTCCTTCTAGCTAAAATTAGAGATAAGCTACTCTGTACCTTTTATTTCTGTAGTAATTTGTTGGTGATCTCCTAGCATTTCTCTATCAAGGAGAGGTCTCTAGTATGTTTTATTCCAGAGCTTTCCATTACCACTGGTGGAAGTGATATGGAAGCTAGTATGGTAAATGTGTATTCCCAAGTGTGAAAAGTTTTTGATTTTTTTTTTTTTAATTGTTGTTGTTCAAGTATAAGAACTGTAATATTTGTAGTGACATATCTCACAAGTATTTAGTTACTTTTAGGGGGAAAATGTTACGCCATGCTTACCCTTTGGAAAAGCTGTAACAAGGACTGAAATAGAGCCGTGGCACAAAGTCACGTCCAGTGAGCGAACAGGGACGCTGTTCCTTTGCAGTAGGGTTCTGGGGCTTTTGAGCTCTGTTTTTTAAGCAGCACGTGATAGGATTGTGAGCTCCTGAAAACAAGGTGAAGCCTGTTAGCTGTCCTAGTATTGATCATAAGCAAGGGAGCATGTATGTACTCGGGTATTTCTTTCCTTGTCATAGCTGTGAATGAACTCTTAAGGGACAGGGGTTTGTAATTTAAAAGCTTAAACAATTGCTCGTGAGCTCACAAGTTTTTCTCAGTGTTTGGAAGGTTTATGTTTCCTGTTGACACTTTGCAGCATGAAAGGAGCATGCATGTTCTGTCTAAGGAGCAAGACAATATTTGATATTTACTGTAAAATGAAAATGTGCATTAAAAAATCTAAAAGCAGACACAAACTGGAGGCGGCAGTTAACTGATTGACATCCATCGACATCTTTTTTTCTTTTGTGATTCTGGCGTTTCGTGCATTGCTAATTGTCATCCCCAGCTGTCTGTTGTATGTGTCAGTAAGCGACACCTTGTGATAGCTGCTCTTCACCGCTCCATAGCATCAGTTCGCTCAGTAATAAGCTTCCACATGTTTTTATCTTCGTTCTCTCTTTCCTAACAGTTCCAATAAAAACAGGTAGTGGTAAGCAGCCCTATGCATTAAGCTAATAATTAACAATAGGTCTTCTCTTCCTTCTCAGCGTGGTGTTACAACATACATGAAGTTCCTACAAGCGCATTGTGCGTTCTGAACATGACTTATTCTTCTAGCCAAGATGAACAATGATCTTCAAAATATTTTTATTGTTGATAGGCAATACTATATTCTGTACATAGTATCTTTAGAATGGATGTATGGATAGAAATGCTGGCTTCATATTCTCAAATTTACCTTTTTTATTGGTGGTATATAGTTTGGAGCGTATATAACAAGCAGAGGTGGAACTGAGTTTTTAGCTAAGCCCTCTTCATACATATGATCATTGTTACATTACTGGTTTTAGTTAAATAACGTATTTGTACATTTTATGTCAAGAAATATGGCAAAGTCATGCGCTCCTTACTGAAATCTCTTTACAAATCATTGCTATAACTGTATTTTTAAATGATTGTATGCATTCTGAATCTGTTATGATTCTACCACTGTTGTAAGTTTAAAAAAAATCTTTTGACGTTATTACTGATACTACTTAGGCTTAGCTTCGATATATTTGGTCATCTTGATAACCCTGTCAAGGAACAAGTGACAGTAATTGGCTTTATTTTTTTATCATTAATACAGCTATACTAAGTGCAGTAATCTAATATGTAAAAACCATAAAATACAAGATTTTTTACAAAGTTCTAATTTAGAATTTGATACTTGACTTAGAGAAGAGACTGGTATCAAATGCTTGTTTCTGCCTTTGAAAACTTACCCCTAAAACTGTACTGGCAAATGAAGTGGTGTGCACAGTCGATGTTCTTGAGTTTTTTTAATTGACTCAGAGCTGCTCAGTTACAGCAGATGTGCTACTGCAGACACTTGTTGGGGAAAAAAAAAAAATCTTTGAGATCTAATGGTAGAGGCGTGTGGTTCTTGAGCCAGAAGGACTGAATTCTGTCACTTTACAGCTCTGAAGTTCCGGGTACCTTAATTTTCAGGCTCCTACATCTTTGAAATCGTAGGTGGTACGCATTAGGCCATTCTTTTAAGAATGCCATTTATCCTAAATTGTAAGGGAACCAATAGCCACAGAATGTGAAAATGTCAATCAAAAAGGCTTAATTTCTTAAACATGTTAATGTGCATGGTTATATAATATGCATTAAATATCAAGAACTGCTTAAGATGCTTAATAAACTAAGAAATAAGATTGATATTGCTGATCTACACAATGGGACTGCTGTTGGCTTTAAATTAATATAATGCCCAATACACCAACAAATCAGCAGTGGATATTTCAGGTGTTAGATGAGTATTTCTCATTTATTTATCTTTCCAATGATGTAGTTCCAAGTGTACTCAGTAAGCTTTCTGTAATGTCAGATAATGATTATTTATGTGAAAAATGAGTTGTGGTGGGTTTTTTGCATACCACCATCCTTCTTGTTCATTGCCAATATGTGAACTTACCACTTAAAAGCAGTCTCACAGAGTCATTGTAGTGAGAATGAAGATTGGGAAACAGTGAGTTAACGATGACAAACAAAGTAGGACTGCAGCCTGTGGAGGGACCCCGCACTGGAGCAGGGGAGGAATGTGAGTTCTTCCCCCGAGGAGCAAGGCGTGGTGGAAAATAAGGTGTGATGAGCTGACCATAACCCCCGTTCCCTATTCTCCCCTGCGCCGCTTGGGGCAGGGACGGAGGCAGAGATAATCTGAAATTAAGTTAAGCCTGGAAAGAGAGAGGGGTGGGGGGAAGTTGGTTTTTGTTCTCTATCTCCTTATCGTGCTTTGGTTTTATTAATTATAAAACAAATAGTTTTTTCCCAAGTCGTGTCTGTTTTGCCTGTAACGGTAACTTCAATGATCTCTCCCCGTCCTTATCTCAGCCCTCGAGCTTGTGTTATATTTTCTCTTGGAGGGTGGGGAGAGGGAGTGGAAAAACTGCATAGCTGGATCCTGAGCAGGGCTAAACTATGACAGTTTTATTTCAATTTTATTTTGCCTAAAATGAATATTTTATTTAAACATACTTTCATACCAGAAAATTCAGAGAGTTGTTGAGGAAGGAATCTAGCTTAAAAACACTTCTGAAACGCTCTGCAAGAAGGTATGTTTAGCCCTTTGTGCCTGAGTGAAAGTAACAGATTCAGAACTGTTACATTTTTCTAGACTCAGCTTCCATTTTGGCAAGCCATCCTGGGTTGCTCTGTAGGTAGTGTTGAAGTTGGAATTTTGTAGCTAAAGAACCATCGGCACATGAGAATGCGGATACATAACAAGTCATTAAAAATGAAGCAACAAAACTTTCTTGCTTCTTCCTGACTAAAGCATGTTTTCTCAGCAGAACTAAGCCAGCTTGCTAACCTCCAGTATTTGTGTCAGCAGCAAAATTGAAAATATTTTTTGTCACCTGCACTGCTGTCAGCAGAGAAAAAAAAATAGAAAATAGAGGAACATAATTTCTGCACTAACATAAGTATCAGAATGATTTACCTGTCTGTTCTGCTTCACTTTCATCTCAGCTTTCAGGGCTTCATTCATCAATCTTTTATTTACACACGCATATCTCATTTTTACACAATTTCTTTCTCCCTGACCAGATGGCTGCGTTGTCTGCTTGGTGTTCATCAAAGAGAATGAAAAAATACAGGGATGCCTAGTGTCATCTGGGTAGGATTTTGGCTAACTCTGTTTTTCAGCAGCAATTTTGTAAGTATTCAGGTAATGAAAAAGAACAGTTAGACATTTCAGAAAAATACCTCAAAATTCTCAAATGCATTACTTATTTTTATCTATATGAAAATATTATCTCTCAGTCTATGCACCAGGTTTGATTCATCACACACAGCCACTTAAGTAGAGGATTAATGTAAAACTGAAAGCTGGTCAAAAAAAAGAAAGATACATCTTAAATAAAATAAAGAATACTTTTAATATTAAAAAAGCTAATATTCATTTGAATAGCATATACAAGTGCTGTAGTACTTCAATTTATATTTCATCCGTAGTACCCGTTTTATCTGTATGCAGTTCTGGTTTTAGAACAAGCTTAGTCAGTTTGCTTTCAAGGAGCTGTTCTTGAAATCTGTAGAACTTTTTAGGAAGAAGCTTGTTCTATTCTTAAAATGTTTTCAAACTCTTACTCTTAACTTTTTGCAAAATTATTCTTGCATAGTTTCACATAACCTGTCTTGTCTGCAGTATTTCTAACTATTTTTGCTGCATTCTTAGCTTCTTAAATGCTGTTCACATATAAACTAAGCCTATGGAATTATCTTCAGTGCGATGCATTCATTTTTGCACCTTGTTTAATATATACACAGTAGAAATAAATATTAGTAATTATATTTCCAATTTTTATAAGTCCCATCATTGTAAATTAGATATTTTCCAAGTGTTTCTTTGTTCTTTTTCTACCAGACTAAATTTCTAGTTTTTGTTTCGTAGCAGAGTTTGTGATTGATTTGGAATTACTTTATAGGCTGCTTAACTTGAGTAATCCCAGGCAAAGAATGGAAAAGAAAAAGTTTGTAGGGAATTCCATTCCATTCCTTTTGACAGCCAGCATTGTATTATGGGTGACTATCATTAGATGAATTTTGTATAATTCTTCAAGATTAATGTTCATAAAGGTATTTGTACAGATGTAATATATATTTTAGATGCAAGTTGTTGGCTTTGCTAGAACACAATAAATTATCAGACTGTTATGAATAGAATACATGTAAACTGGATTTAAATCAGCTAAGAAACCTCACCAAGGAGCTAACCATGGGAAATGGTCGTTGAAAGGCAGTGTTTCTGGCGGGGGTAGAAAAGTATTATGTTCTTCAATAATCTTATCAATAATGTAACATAAATATCGTACTACCACTCGGAACATTTGCCGCTGACAAATTGATTATGGCTTAATAAGCATTGACAAGGACAGAGCCATTACGCGTAGTAATGCAGCTCGTAATGGTAACACTGGCCATTATAATAAACTGCATGTTAATGCTGCTGCAGTCAAATCTATTCTTGTAGAACAGGGAAAATAAGTAATAACTGCAGAATGGACACTGTGTCCAGGAAGGAAGTGACTTTGAAAAGGCTTTAAGAATAATGGGAGTAAATGACTCCGCAGAAGCTCCCAGCAAATGCTGTGTAATATAGGATAAATTTGACAATAATATAAAACTTACTTTGTGCACTGCTGAGGCTAGTATGTTTGCATTTTTGATTCTGCACTGAGTTCTTATTAATTCTAGTATTTAAATTGTAAATAATATCAAAGAACTTACAGAATGTAGAGAAGAGCTTCAAAGGTGAATCAAGCTAGAGAAACACCTGTAAGTTAGACACTTCAAGCTGAGCTACTGGAAAAGAACTTAACAGCATAACTGTGACCATACACATAACTTCATTGGATCAAGGTTTGTGTACTAAAATCTCTTTAACAAACACAGCAAGGACTACAACCTCAGGCAAAATAAATTCCCAGAGAAGTTGTGGGTGGAAGTGTTCAAGGCCACATTGGACGGGGCTTTGAGCAACCTGGTCTGGTGGAAGGTGTCCCTGCCCAGGGGACAAGATTATCTTTAAGGTCTCTTCCAGCCCAAACCATTCTATGATTCTACAATTCTATGAAATTCGTGATTGTAAACTGTGAGACAAGCAACCAGAGAAAGTGGTGGCTTTTCTTTCTCAAAAAAAGTCTTCAGACAAAGCCTGAATTCCCTTACTGTAAGGTATGTGTGCCCACACAAGGCATACAACAAATTGCTGGAGTTCAAGACTGAAATTCTGTGACTGCAACACAGAAATCAGAATAGCTCATTTAAGGTTAATTTTTGCCATTAAAGTTAAAAATATGTTGTAATTTCTGAATATTATTGCTCTGATTACAGAGATGTGTTCATTGATTAATTTACTGAAAAGGTATGCTGCAAAATGTGTGGAGAAGAGGAGCACCTCAAACCAGCAGTCTCTCGGGAGAAACTGGAGGAGTTGAAAGGAAAATGCCCAAACTATTTGCTGTGGTGATGTAATCTTTTTTACAACCTACAAAACTGTTTTTAGACTGGGAAAGAGCTGGTGGACATAAAAGAGTGCAAGAAACTGAGCTGAATTAGAAGAGATTTTCTGTTAAATAAGAACCAGCAGTCACTGAAGTGAAGCTAAACCGAAACATAGCCCCCCTCTCTTTTTCTTCTTTCCACTGAGATTGCCTAAAGAAGCAAGCTGTGTTTAAACTGGAATGTAAGGAAAATATGCATTTAGCTAATTCATTGTTTTAATATTTTTAGAAGTTTTGTATCTACTGCCTAAGATGACTTTTGGCTCTGAGGACTACTGTGTCATTTTAATACATATTTCCAGAGGGAAAAAAGAATCAAATCTTGAAATGTAGTCAGACTTGAGGCTGGATGCACACAAAATTATGGCTCAGGGCTGAAACTTGGAGAGAAGGGCTGAAACTTGGAGAGAAATACAAACTTCTCTGAATATGAAACAATGAGGGGATAGAGATTGCAGTTGGCCAGTGTCATGGTTACTCCATTTTGCTTTCAAATTCTCCATACTCACTTTCGGTGCTTTTGACTGAAAACATAATGCCAGAACCCAAGATGTTTAGTTTGTCATTTCTGTGCAAGCACTCTAAAGTTCAAAATTCAAGAAAAACAATAGCTGCAGCTCTACTTGTAAATAGTCACAAGATCTGTCTGTGACTTTTTTTTTAATTACAGCTATTGTTTCACATGATTTCCAAGGAAGGAATGCTAAAGATTAATCTATTTGAAAAACTCCAAACCACTATTTTTTTGTAATCATCGCCGAAGGATTGAATTTTTCTTTCTCAACTTTCTTGTAATATGTAAATTTTTGAGTAAAGGTGTAAGAATTTTAAACATTTTAAAGGCTCTTTCTACCCGTAGAGATATAATAGACTGCTTCAGAGTCCTCCTTTCTCCACTGTACGCAGAGAACACTGCCATCTGGAGAAAAAAGGAAGACAGCTGTGTTGCACCTGATGGCAGCAAACAACTGAAAATTCAGAGTTCATGAAGTGACACAGGACACATTTTCTTGGGGCAATCTAATAGCCCGTGAGGACAGCAGGGCATCACTTACACAAGAGCAGGACAACTGTGATTTTGTTGATGGAGTGTCCTCAGCAGGACATCTCAGGCTCCAGGAATGGTCCATGCTAAC
Source organism: Ardeotis arabs (assembly GCA_011801015.1). Classification (NCBI taxonomy): domain Eukaryota; kingdom Metazoa; phylum Chordata; class Aves; order Otidiformes; family Otididae; genus Ardeotis; species Ardeotis arabs. The sequence continues at coordinate 210,920 of JAAGAY010000498.1, read as the reverse complement.
AATAACTATCTTTCTGAGGCTGTGAACTGCCCTGAAAATGAATATGAGCCCTTGCAGCATAGAAATGAGGAACTTCAATTTCTGCTGAATCGTTTTTCTATGTCTTGGAAGAGAATAGCAATGATAGATGCAATGCAGTGAAAGAACAGGGGTTTCTGGAGTTCCATGCATATCAACAAGTCCCAAAACTGCTGTCCCTCCATCTCTGTTATGATCTATAAGCTATCAAAATCCAAATACCTCCTCTCCCACTTCCTTTTACATTATGGAGCTTAGTACATAGCATAGTTTGTTAGCTTGATAGTGTTTTTATAATACTGTTGTTAGTACACATCTGTGGGATGATGCACGCTTGCAAACCTCATAAATAGGCCTGATATCCCCATTTGTGAGGACAGGAAACTCCACAGGGAGGTTGTGACCTGCCCAGAATTGCACAGATGTAGGTATCTTAGGTATTAGAGCTAGCTTAGTCCGCAGATGTAGCACTGCATAGCCCATAAAATCGAGAGTTTTCAACTTAAGGAAAAAAAACACTTGAACCAAAACTGTATGTGGGAGGGAAAACATTAATTAAATTTTCAGGATGGTAGTTGTAACTCAGTTCTAAGCAGTCAAGACAGAGGACTCAATACTATTTTGAAACTTTGTCACCTCTGTTGCTGCTATGCCCGGAGGCCCCTCATAAAGAGAAATGGAAAACTTAAGAAATGGAAAACAAAAAAATTAAGACTCCCTTCTGCTAAAGTAAGGCTTTACTAGTTACAAAGTTCACATATATCTTGGCTCAGAAATACTCCCGAAAGCATTTTGGAAAACCAGAAAAGTTGTAAGAAAAACCATCGGTCATACGGGGCAGGTTCCTCCCCAGGACAGACTGCAGAGAGCAGAACTCTGCAGCTTGCCGAAGAAGTGCGTGCAGCGCGATCGAGCAGAACCATCACGGATGGCTTGGAGAAAATGTTTAGAAAACAATTGTTACTTATTTTTCATAGCACAAGGGATGACAATGTGCCAAGGCATTATCAGGCATGAAGGAGGTTAATATCTCTAGCATTCTTAGTGAGTTTGGGGTTTTTTACAGATTTGGGTTTTGTTTTTTCTTTTCTTCCAGAAAAGCAGTGGCTATTCATTGGTCAGAGAAGTGGAATAATTTTAAGGGTCTGCTCAGGAGAATGTGAGTAGATAATCAGTTTTAAGGTGTTTCTGCCTTTAACAGTAGAATTTTAAAGCTGTTCAGCAATGTACATACATTTTTTCTTTCCTCAGTGAATACTGAGAATATTAGTGCATTGAATCTTGATCATAAACCCAGGTTCTGTATTTCTTATGTAAGGTGATTTTCTTTAGAAGGTAGCTTACAAAAAGTCACACACAAAAAAAAAAAAGTGATGCAAAAGTTAGTCACTTAGTTTACAAAAGGCATTTTCTAAGCCTTTCAGGTTAGATCTAGTTCTAAGGACATAGGACATCCATCATTTAGGAATGATAGCTAGCTAATAATTATGTTTTCTTCTATTTTCAAATCATCTTTGACAGCTACAGTGTCGCTTAGCTACTAACTCAAAGATATGAAAAAATCCAACCACAAGAATATTTAATTGCTGTAAGTACCTGCTAACTAGTAATCTCTACTAGCATACAGTAATATAATAAATTTTGTATGGATATACTGATTACCAGCATGCGATTATCTGACAAATTACTTACGATCAGGGCTTTTCTAGTGGACTCAAACCCATTGCTTCTATTACTGTACTAAACTAAGCCATGAAATTATTTGTTCCGGAGTTCAGTTGTCCAATGCCAAAGAAGTCACTTTTCCCTCGTGAGTGCCATAGAGCCTTCCATGTAAGCAAAAGTTCGTTGTGTGCTCCTGGAATTTTTAAGCTCTTCAGTCACTATAGGATTAGAGAGATTACAGTGAAACTTTAGTTTTAGTGACATGTACACAGAAGGCTAAAACTTTGTTTCGGTTCAGATATCCATCTTTTTTTAAGTGTGAGTGCATGAAGGAATGCTGAAAGCTGTGGTTTATAAGAAGATGGAATATGTCTGTGCCTTGAAACTGCCGTGTATTAGGCATAAGGGCGGCTGACAGGCCATGATGGAAATGTGTTGTATCAGGTTATAAGCTAGCTTACCCTATCCTAACTTCTTTGACCTTAAAGATAACTCCAAAAAAGAGTGTGTTTTCTGACTACCTTAAAGGTAAAATAAATAATTTTGTGTTAGGCAGAGCATTATCAGACAACATAGGGAGGCAGAATGAAAAGAGGCTAGAAATAGGGAGGGGAGAATGCTGTTTTAAAAAAAAAAAAAAAAACGCAAATCCACTGAGGAGACAAACTACTCATAGATTACAACTGTCATTCTTGATTCTATGAGACTCTCCGCTATTGTAGTATCCTGTTGTCAGTCACAGCTGGAATCAGTGCTTCCATACTGAAATCTGCAGAGATGGTTTTCTGGATCTTCGTAAGTACTTTTAAGACACATTATTTTTAGCATCAAGGTCTACATTAGTTGCACAGCTTTTCTGAAAGTCTTTGTTAGGGGGCTCTCGTTTCTCTGGCCTGCTGAGATGCTGATCCCCCACAGCAGGATTTGCGTGGAGGCAGCGTTTCAGAGAAACACTTTCTGTTCAGTACATGGGTTTTGTCAAAAGGAGATCTCATAATCATCTTCTGACAAAAAGTTTATCTTGAAGAGATGTAGGATTTTTTGGTTTTGGGAAAAGACAGAAAACCTTCCTAAGGTTCTAAGGTACAATTGCAGATGTTAGCAGTTTTATAGAGGTGTGTATTTCCATCTTAATACCAGTAAGATCCTTGTTTCTTGTGGTGTCTGTTGGCAATGCGTCTCACAGATGAATTGTAGTTTAGTTTTGTTGAAGAAGAGTGGGTATTTTTTAGCTTTCAGCATACTTCCTTTCCATTTCCTGCCTCTGTTACGAGAGTAAACAGAAGCACTTAATTTACCTTCTTAAATGTGTGCTATTTTATCTCTTTATCATGTCTTCTCTTTCTCATCTCAACTTTAAAGAAAAATGTCCTATTCTTCAGTGCCGTGTTTTTTTCATAGCTTTGATCATTTTTGTTGCTCTTCTGTAGAGCCCTTTGGTCTGTTCTGTACATTTTTTTTTAAAGACTGTGATGAGAACTGAAGACAGTAATTGAGAGAGGAAGCTGTTTTACTCGTTTATAAGATAGACTCGTAATAACATACCTACTGCTAGCAAAATAAACTTGCTTGACTGAAGAAAAAAACTCTTCAAAATTCCTGAGACTGCTTCATAAGCACTTAATTTAGTATCCTTGATAGATTTACAATACTGAGTTTACCCAGACTTCACCCTTACACTTTTCTTTCCTTTGCTGCTCAGTATCTGGTTAGATTAGGATTTTCCAAAGCTGTAAAGGACTTTATGGTACCTTTCTCCCACTGAATTGCAACTCCACTAGACTCCTTTGAATAGCATTTTTTTTTATTGAAAGACGTCTTCTTCCTATCTCTGTATGTTTAAAGAGCTCTCTAGATTTTAAAGAAATAATGTAAACAACTATTTCTTTGAAGGGTTCATTCAGGATTCAGGCTCCTACCTATATGTTTGTATGCATATGTATCTTAATTCCAATCCATTGCTTTTACATGGAGTAATTTATTTTAGTTTTAATATTCAAGATTACGAATACTGAACTTAGGTGTGCAAGCATCGTAGCCGTGTCTGGAAGAGCTACCTAAACCTTCCACATGACCACAGAAAATTTTTTACCCTCACTCATTTGTTAAGTTATGACCTAGCTCTTACTGAGGTAAGTGTTATGAAAGTATACTTACTGTTTTATACTTACTGTTTTATACTGCTTTGTATTTCTCATCTCCGTTATCAAAGGAAGATATAAAGTGTTACAGATTTCTCTAGAAAAGATCTCCCTTATTTTCCTTTTCTTGTTCGTTAAGAAAACAGATTAGTTGGTAATGCTGATGTTCATTGTTTTGGGTCATCTGGATGAGACATAAGTATGAATTTCCAAAAATATTGTGTCCAAGTGACCTGGTAGAGGAAAAAAAGGATTTCTGATTAAAACCCAAGATGGGTTAGGTATGCAAGACTGCATCTAATTTATGCATGCAGTTGCCATGACTATGTGTGTGCATTGGATAATTGCTAGCACAAATGACTATTGGCATTTGCACACACATTTATCCAATTAGTATGTGCAATCAAAGTAATTTCATGCACAAATTAGCTGCACAATTGTGCATACCTTCTGCACATGTAATTGTATGCCTAATTGGTCTGCAAGTCTTGTTCACAAAGTGTGTCTTGATTTTATTGCAATATAACATAAAAAACAGTGAATTTTATTTGCAGAAATGCACATTATGCATACTGTTAGTATTTAGAAATAACTCTAAACTTTTTTTCTACTAGATTTCACAAAATAAACATTTCTCTGTGTGCTACCTGTAGGCAATGTGAGCTTGCATTCCATAAATTAAACAACAGTTGAAAATTCATCTTGCCTTGAGTTTTTAATAATTATAGCCTTAAGTCCTATAAATTATTCTATCCTTAATGTAGAAATAAGGCGACAAAATTGCACTATTTTTTTTCTTATATGCTACATATAACATTAAAAATAATACTTTGAGTATTTGCATGCAAAAGATGTTTTAAAAATTGCCACAGTTTTGTATTACAGGAAAAATGTATTAAGTACTGTAGTTCATGTAAGCATGAAATCCCTATAAAAAAACATATTGGAATCAGTGAAGTCATAATTTCATTTGATGTAATTATTCCACATTTGATCATATACTCGACCAGGAGCTTCTTTCAGAGTAAGTTTATTTGGTTTATAAGCATATTTACTGAAATAAATTTTAAAAATTTGATTATGACAAAGAAATCTAAGAGCTTAAGAGGGAAGCCCTGTTTTTCTTTAAAAATACCATCAAATGGTAAATTTTGACCAGGCTGTGTAAAGTAAGCAGCTCCTGTAGAAAAACTTCCTCAACATCTATAACATACCTAATTTTTTATTATCTATAATTCATTTAATTGCAAAAGTTTTAGAACTGCTTTTAATATTTCAAATAACGTGGTACAGTATTTTCTGTGTTTTCTCTTGCATCCAGTGAGAGGTAGGCATAGGAAAAGAGATTATACATTGTGGCTTGGAAAATGTTAAAAAAAAAATAGCAACAGAAATATTATCTGCCTTTGAATTTCCCTGGATTATTTTTGAAATGGCAGTCCTAAAAGTGGTTTTACAAGAGTAGCCCAGGTGTGAAAGAAAGGTAAAATAAGGGAGGAGTGGATAAACCTGCTTTTCCGAAAAGAAGAGCTCTTAGTTAAGCACAGGGAATAGGTCAGATAAGGGAAGCTGATTGTCATCTCCAGGGCTTTCCAATATGAAAAAGCTTTTCTTGTCGACCTTGCTGTGCCCTAACCTTAAGGCCGTTCTGGTGATAAAAGTGTAGAGAGATGTTTCTTGCTATTTTGTTAAAAGACGCTGTTTATGTCGCTCTCACACTGTTCAGTGTAATTTTGGGAGCCCAGCAACATTTCTGAACTGTTCTCCAGGCGGTCAGCCTGCCCCGGCACCACTGGCGTTGCGCAGGAAACCAGCAGCTCTTGGAAAAAGCCGGAATGCCGTGGTTAACTGAGCCACCATAGCTCTGAGAAGGAGCAAAGCATCTCCTGCCTGGTACCCTCCCATCCCACCATACCAAATCAGCCTGCAGTAGCTCCTCGCTCTGGTCTTTGTGTACCTCACAAATGAAAGCTAAGGCGCACCAGGAATCCAAAGGATTTTTATATGTTAGTGTCTCTTTTCTTCCTTTAAGGATGATCACCGTATCTCCATATACTTCACTTACAGAGAACCAAAAATTAGCAGGTGAGTATTGTAGTTTACCTTTCAACTTCTCATGGACCAGGTCTCTATTTTAAATTATTAACAGTCTGTAATGCCAGTGCTTACAACATTTAGTTAAAGTTTAGTTGCTGAAGTTCTGATCTCATTCAGTTAAAAAAAAAAAAAACACATAAAGTGGGAATCCTTCCAGTTATCCAGAGATGAAGTTTTGCTTATTTGGAGCAGAAAATTATGACGAGAGCTGCCTCTATCACTGCTGACTGTGTTTCTTTAAATGAGTCAGCTCCTGCCCCTGAAGGTACAAAGCAAATCCGATTTCCTCTCGCTTGGTTTTAAACTTCTTTGGGGAGTGCTTAGGACAGCAAAAGCCAGCCTGCTTGCACTCGTAGCGTTTTAATACTGCGCTTTCATTTGACCAAGCTCTGGTCCTTTGGAATCCACTAGTTAGCAGAATAACTGGGTGATGCAGATACTGCAGCTGATGAAAGCGTGAGCTGCCTCTGGGCGTATTGGATAAAAATCTCATCTGAAAAAAAACCAAACCCTGCGTATGTAGCACTTACACATTTTCAGAACTCTTTTTTTGACAGGCAATGAGATGGCACATGATGTCCTGAATAGGAAGCTTGCACTTATCTTAGCTCATGAACATTATTTTACTTTGAAGACTGTGATTTTAAAAATAAAATAACTTCTAAACATTTAAAGCCTAACCATAATGTCTTTAAAAAGAGAAAACTCACACTGATACCAAATAATGGATTTGTTGCAAGTAGATACTGGACTTTTTGTCAGAGTATATAACGAGGCAGGGAGGGAGGGGGGAAGCAGACCCTTACTGATGGTATTTATAAAATATTTCTCTTTTCATATTGAATTGTAAGATAAAATGTCATTTCAAATGTAAAAAATTAAAAGGTGCGTAATCATAATTGCAGGAAAGACTAATCATTAATTTATACTATAGGTGTTGATTAATGTCTTACAGTTTTATCTTTTATTGCATGAAGTTATTGTAGATTGTTGGAACAGGCCTTATCCTTTTGGCACAGCAGATGCAGCGTTCAGGGACTGTCACAGTTAGGCCTGACTTTCATCAGAGACAAAGCATAGGTATAGACAAGCAAAATAAAACTCAAATTGATCTCATATTTGATTTGGGAAAGAACATCCAAAATATGTGGGTGTTTTATTCAGATTTTATTTTAAGTTAGCTTTTGTGGTGAATTTCTGATCCATCTGAATCAGTGGGCAAATTTCCCGTGGACTTATAAGCACCAAGAATGTATTTTGTGAAACTGTAGAACTTTCAGGATTAAAAGAACCAAAAGAGATTGGGAAAATTAATGAAGCCAGAGTTGATCATTTGCGATTAGATACAACGGTCTAGGGGAAACCTTGCTCCCAAACTCCTGGTTGCCAGAAGCTGGGGTAGAGTCCTGAGGAAGGACCACTCTGTCTAACCTCATTCTTCTGCTGTTTCCCTACGGATTTGCTACTGGACGTTGTAGAGACAGGATACTCGGACAAGTGACAGGATGCCCTTCAGTATGCTTTTTGCCACTTTTTTCCTTTCTTCCTTTCTCAAATTGTATTCTTCCCTTTGAATATGGTTTGCAATCCTGTCTCTTTTTTTGCAGAGCTGGAGGTTAGTATACTTAGTGTTTTTCTTTTTTTTAAAAAAAAAAAGTGTCACAGGAAAAACAGACAGGTTCTTTTGCTTATGCTGCAAGTACTTCTTTCAGCTTTTGATCTAAAACTACTTAAGCAGCACTATTTTTTTACAAGAAGGGAACAGTAGAGGGAGGTGTTCTCTAACTTTCTTACTATCAGCTGTTCTGAAGTGTGTAATGAAAATCAGTTTTACCGTGTGAATTGAATGATATCTAAATACACCAACTATTGCATTGCACTTTAAACGCTTTGTCTTTGGATACAGAAGTTGAAAGACTGTTGAAAGTGTCCAAGATACTCAGCGTATGCTCTGGGACAGAATTTCAATGTGTTTACTCAGACGCTTGGAAGGCTTTATATACATTTGAAGGGAGACAGTTCTGGTTCCATAAATTAGAAAAATTACACCAAGATTGACTTTATGAAACTGATTTTGGTGTTTTCTGGATTTTGGGTCGCTGGGAAAAAAAAAAAAGTGATTGCTTTTAAATTTACTTTTGAAGCATGGATTCGTTTTTTAAACATAATTCCAAATTTTGGTCTCCTTGTGGCTACCTAGGGCCAGTTTCTGGATACTTGTCCTACATCTCAGGAAGTATTGAGCCGCAGTTCTTCCCTCTCCTTATTACTGTCCATTTCTGTTTCCTTTTTCTTTCATTAACCCAGCAATCCCATGCATCCTTTTCTCCCCCCATCTTACCCACACACTGTTTTCTCCGGCAGTCTCCCTGCATTAATCTGACATAGTTTTCTGTTTCGGACACTCCTTATTTCGGGGCTCGCAGCCTCATTCTCTCACCTGTCCCCTCCCTGCCATCTGTGCCTTTGTGGCATTTGCCGTTCTCTGTTGTGCGCCATTTCCCACAAATGAGGACCCTCAATTTGATGCAATCCCTTACCAACCAGTGCCACATTCAGATTCCTGTTCCTGACCATATTCCCTTGCCATATTCCCTAACAACAGGTTTGCTCTCATTGACCTGTGACGGAAATAGCATCCTGTTGTTGAAAGGTGGGCGGTCTCAATCCCAACGGAAATACGAGGCCAGAGTGAGATGTTCACAGAAAAGCTGTAATAGTTTGTGAGAAGCTAAATATTTACACTGAGGCTGGTGATAAAAGTGGAGGTGTCTGCATGCCTTGTGTTACCAGAAACGTACATTTGGACGAGTCACTTTCTGAGTGCCAGGTAAGTGGATGAAAATAGGTTTTGTCAGAACAGACACATGGATTCCTTCCCAGCTATTTCAAGGCCAGGCTGGATGAGGCTCTGAGCAACCTGATCTGGTTGGAGATGTCCCTGCTCCTTGCAGGGGGGTTGGACTAGATGACCTTTGAAGGTCCCTTCCAACCCTAACCATTCTATGATTCTATGATTTTATTTCCAAAAGGGTTCTGGTGCAACCTCTCAGTAACCTCATTTGTAAAATGGGGGAACGGTACCTGCTGCCTTCGTGTGGTTTTGCTCAGTAATTGGGTCTCTGAAGCATGGTCCTTTGGCTTCTGCCCCGCCGCACCGGTCCCTCGGCGAAAGGGGGTTTGATGGGGCCGTTTGTCTCTGTCTCGCCGCTTGCTGCTATGCTGGTCAGACACGTTCCCAGCTGGGGAGCCATATGTCACCGCTGCTTATGTGCCGTGGCTTTGATGAGGCATTTTTCTTTCAATTAAATGAGAATTGTCAGATTTTAAACAGAAGTATTAGGAGTGTCCATTTGTAGATAAAAGATGAAGTCTGCGGGAGCTGTGAAGCCAGCAAGCAGTACACGTTTACGTAAAATGGGTACAAAATCGGAGACCCAGCAGTGTTTCCGAGAAGTGTAACTTTTGGTAGTAGCGTGGAATTGTGTGCCCATGATGAGTACTATAATGGAATTTTATAGATTAATGAATTATTGCCTTTGTTTTGCTTTTTCAGAAGATAGAAACAAACTATTTGTTAACCTTGTTTATTCTTCAAGCTATGAGTTGGTTTATATGCAAACGATCAAGTGACATTTATTTTCAAGCGTCTGTTCTTTCCTGTACAGATGTTTTTACACAAAGATGTTTATGACACGTTCTCAAATTAATTTGGGGGTATGAAAGCTGTTGGTACATGGATACCATTCATCTCTGTAAAGGTATAGCAAGGAATGTAAAATAAGCATTTTTTTTCCAGTCTGCGGTCATGTTTTTAAATTATTCCTCTTGTATGGGGGATATTGATGAGTGCAGATACCTGAAGCAATCTTCCAGCACTTTCCACAAGATAAAAAAGTTTAGATAAAAGTTTTTTGCAGCATAGACAGCATATAGATTTATGCAACTGCTACTTAGTCAGTAGTAGTATATATAGGCACCTTTTATAGAAAAGTATCTGCTGCTTGCTGGGGTTTTTTTCCATTAACATTAGTAAAAAATCAATGGTCATCCATGCTAAGAGTGAATGCTTAGAAAGAACATTGCATTATTTTGACTTTTAAAAACCAGCAAAGAAATGTCCATAGTGCTTGGTTGCTAACTGACAGGTGAACGAGGATTATTAAAGACCAGGACTATATTTTCATAGACTTTTCATGTGCAGTTATTTAATTTAGGATTGTACTTACCATGTCTACTTGATATAAGTCATGTAATTGCATTATCCAGATACACCTTTATGTACAACTTTTATTTTCATCCAGAAAGAAAATGTCATTATGGAAAATAATTTCAGATCAACTACTTCTGCATGTCTTCCTGGAACATAAGTGGCATTTGACTAGTGTGGAAAATCTGATAATGAATATAGCAGCATCAAAGTTTGAATTAAAAATCCACCCCCCAGAATGAGCAGCAAGGCTTACATGGTGGAAACTGAACTGCTGGGGTTTGTCTTATAGATAGTACAGTAATCTTATTTTTCATTTCTGTGATGTTTCTATGGAATCTAAAAGTTGTTTGGTTTCTTGCAGGAAAAGCTATCAAGAACTGAGTTTTAACTGTGTCTTTCCCTAGTCCTTGATAAATTGGATTTTGTGTTGCATTCAGTGCACTTCCTTTCAGAAGATTTAATGAGGACCCTCACAGTAATGTCAAATTATGAACGTTTGGGCTCATGAACTAAAGCTTACTGGCCAGCTGGTAAGTGAAGCCTTCTTAATCTCACCATTTGGTTAAGGAGGAAAAAGATCTTAGATCTGAGTGTACCATACTAGTATGGGCCTGTTTGGACCCTGGAATCCTAAAATCTGCATGAAAGAAGCAGCTTCAGTGGTTCAGCTTGTGGCGAGATTTGCTGCTTATCCGCTACTGTTGGCCTGCCTGCATGTGGGGAATTGCTTGAGGGGGAATTATTGCCAAGTCTCACTCAAGAATGTAAATTTGTAACCTGACTAACGATGACCACTGGACAAAAAAAACTCTGCACAGTTTAAAACAGTAAAGAAACAGACATTAAAAATACCCCAAACATCAGATGTCTAGGAACTCTGGAACCTCAGGCTCTGGCACATGTTTCTTCCACGTATCTGTTAGATCTGAATCTGTTTTTTGTGACGTGTCAGTAGGACATGTCATGTGAGTGTTGATTTTGGGGAATAAACATTTAAAAGTGAACAGGCTTGCCAATTGCTGCAGTATGTTTGCTTGACAGCTGTTCTGTTTTCCTAACTTTCAACAAGAAAACTAGCCTGAAGTTTTGAGGAGCTAAATCTGTCAGCTTTTTGATACAAAGGAAATTTTGAAGGGCTGGAGAACTGACAGAAGTGGGGGTGAAAGCATGGCTGCAGGACAAAAATCAGAAATAAATACAGATTTCTTTTACACTTTAATTTACATTCTCGCCGTATTTTAGAACCCGAAGCAGAATAGGGATACTTTAAGACCACTGCTAGTAAAAAATATTTTTAAAAGGTTATGGGAGTATGTAGTCTACCTTCCTCAAAACACCCAGTGACGGACGGAGTCAATGCAGAACTGAGAATGCAAGGCAAAAATAGCAGAGCTGTGGCTGCGCATCCTCGCCACAGGGACCAAGCTGGAGCCTGTCCTGCGCACCGCGCTTGCCGTCAGTGTATTGCACGTGGGTGGGTGAGGGTAATCCTCACCTTCGCAAAACTCTCAGTATCTGGCGCACAGTTGTAAATTAATAACACTTTGGGTATCCTATCTTTGTTTCTGCAACTGCTGCTAAAGAAGTTCTCTGGGTGCAGGTTGTATTTAAATTGTACTTTTCTTTTGATCTTGCTGTCAGTATTTGAAGTTGACTGATATTTATCGCCGCGTTCGCACTACCTGCCCTGCTTTCCCTGGTGCATACCCCATGGCCTTCTTGCTTAATGCTGAACTGGCAAAGATGCTGGTAAATGGAGCACAGACAAGCCGATGAAGTCAGACTAATGACTTAGGCTGGGTTCTGAACTTAAGGCTTTTGCTGTTTTGGTTGAGGTATTTTTTGTTTTGGTTTTTCTTTGGGAGGGGTAAGGGGCGTTACAGCCAACAAAATCTCCTACGATGGAAGCAGCTACTAAGCTAGCGTAGCTCATCTGGCCAACTTAGCTTAGTATTTGGTGAGCCTTCAATGATAACATCAGAGGCCTTGAGCAAGTAAAATGAGTATTTTAATTCACCTTTTTAAGTGTATTTCTCCTACTGTTAGGTTACTCATTTTAAAAGTGGCCATATTTTACTGTCAGTATCATTTCAAAAGAAATAGCGCTCATTTCAGTATAAATGAAAGGGAAGTGTTACCATAAGACAAATTGTGATGAGTGTTCTTCTCTTGGTACAGATGGCATCTGTGTATTTTTATCACTATAAATCACTCACAGTTGGAGTCGTACTTAGTCCAGTATCTTGCTTTATGTTTATTAAAATAATCACAGTTTGAGATATGATATTAATCACTTCGTTCTTTGGAAATATTTGGCTTGGTAGATGAAAAAAACATATTTATTTTGAGAAAGCAAATGATACAAATCTTTTCCACATATTTATAAATGTACAAATAATAAACAAACTATATTGCAAAGCAGTGAAGTAGTAAGCTGAAATATTGATTTGTAAGCCTTCTTTTTCTCATACAGTGTATTGCAAGTGTATGACTGACAACCCAGGACTTAAAGTAGTACCAGTAAGCGCACTGGGGATAGTTACCTACATTTAAATTCAAACTATATTATTATATTTTTTCCCAAAATTTCCAGTCTGTTGGTAAGATTCCTCAAAAAGTATTCAGTTTGTTTTTTGTACTGTGATGAGTTCCGTTGCGTTCCAGCTCTGAATTGGCAATAGTCCACAGCTGTCCCAGCTTAGAGGGGAGGACAGAAAGCATTTCAAGCCTAGGTTTTTAGCTAGAAGACAGCTATTTGGATCTAATAGATTCGGATCAAATTACCTTATTTCCCTGCTTCTGGGGATTACTGATGACTTGTTTGGCACAACCAATGCAGTTTACAGACTGTTTTGCGTTATATAGGTTACCTCTGCTTCAGAGATGCCTATTCTCCCAGTGCCTGAGCCAAACCCCACAAGCACAGAATGGGAGAGCAGAGCCGTAAGTACCTACGTGCCACTACTCTTCGCTGTTTCTGGTGAGTGTCTAACTTGTGCTATAATACCTACATAAAATGGATTATGAACCCCAGCAAATAATGTTGGCGGTGTTCTATATAGCACTAGAAATGAGCTGTGGGCTGTGTTCCCCTTCGTCTTTGCAAAATGGTAAAGAGGGAGCCTATTTACTCCAAGCTTTCCAAAGTGTGAGCTACAGCCTGAAGGAGAACAAGAATAATTTCTTCTTTCTCTCAAATGAAAACCAGTTGCCCCCTGTTTTCCACAGCATACGTGAGGGAAGCGGGCTTGTGTGTACAAAAGATGTAAAGTGATGCCAACTGGTTATATAACCCAGGTGACCTGACCAAGATAGACAACTTCTTACTCAGTTACTGGGGTTTTTCATAATTAATGCAGTTGTCTGTTCTGAACCTCGGCAATTACCCAGTTGAATTAACTTTTCAAGAATGATATTCAAACTATGAAATATTTAAATTCAACTAAGATGTAGCCAGATAATTTTGCACCAGTAACACTTATTGAAAACTATAAGAAAATGTATGTTTCTATAGGCAGACACACCCAACCTAACCAGTTTGAAATTTGTACACACTTGCATGAGCAAATTGTAGCTTGCTTGCTCAACTGAAGTATGAGTCATAAAGATATCAAAGAAAATAACATCCAAAATTCCACTTTAAGAGTAACAGGTAATTATAAAATTGGTTGACTCAAATGAACAGTCGTCTTCATAAGCAGAATTATCTTGAATGACCTTCTGTGTAAATATGCCCTTACATAAAGAGCCAGCACTTGCTATCCCTGGCTGTGTGAACCCTCCGAGCATGTCAGCGGAACTGTTCAAAGGGCCGGATTACAGAGTCAGGATAGCGTTAGCGCTGCTGAGCTACTTGCGTGGAAGAACGTGGGAGGTGGGCTTTTTTGTTTCTTTCCTGGTTCCTGCAGTACAATAAAAATATGTACTTTAGTGTTAAATACTCTGGATATGCTGGGAGAACATAGCATTTGTATTCATGGTATGAAATGTAATTTGAAGGAGTTCCCTGTTTTCCCTTGATTGGTAAAATTGGCAAATAATGGAGAAGGAACAAATGTTTCACTTACATTGTTCTGACAGGAGTAATTCCATTAACTTCAGGGCAGCTACTCAGTATTTACTGCCATGCGACTGGGTTCAGAATGTGCCCCCTCAGATTTGAGAACATGCAGAGAACAGTTGTGAGAATATCACACTGCAGAAGCGTGTAATGGAGAGAAAGGAGTATTTCAGAAAATAATTTGCCTAATCTATTTTACAAAGTCATATTTACACATGCCTACCTTTATATTTACCTATTTGCACATCATAGAAGAAGGGACATCAAAAGCCATCCAATTCAAGCCACTGTGGTGAGCTGGGATCAGCTTTGCCTGGAGCACGTTACGTGAGAAACGATAGTTTACTATTGGGACTTCCTGAAACGGAGTTCTGCACTTAGTACTAAAGTGCAGGCGGCAGAAATAAATGTTTTACCTTGAGTAACCTAAAATTTGTAACAGAACTTGAGAGAAAAAAGGATCATCCCATATAAACACATTTTCCTGTCAGCTGAGAATCTCCACTATCTTCCCATTTGAATGCTGCATCGATCATGCTTACCAGCTGGCAGACTCAAATAGTGGGGTTTTTTGGTAGAAATGGCTTATAAGACTTATTTGTTAAGTGTATTATTGATGTTTATAATAAACCTAGATGTACAAAATACACATATTATCCATGTTCATAAACAGAAATTAATGTAATTAAGAGCTAATTGGATATACTTGTAATTAAGTAATATTCTCTAGTGAAATTACATGCATTATACTTCCTGTATTGGTTGGAATGTCATTAATATTAAAATGCAAGACAGAGCCTTCAAAAGAACACCATGCAGTTGTACAAAAGTTTAATTTTAAAAAATGAGTTATACAATAGAGTTATTTTCCTGACTAAACATCATGTAGCTTTGTGTATTATACCAACCTGCACAGAATTTGGAAGGAGGAGATGGAGCTGTAAGAGCACAGAATTGAGGTATTACTGTGCAATTCTTTTGGAATTTCTCCATGGCAGAATAAATTTGAAATGTGTCTTGTGGTGGCTTTATAATAGCGGTTACCTCAGTAAAGTACTTTTTCAGTGTATTTCTTTAGTTCCTCCTTCTTCCACTTCATCAGTCAGTACAAGATACCAGCTTGCATTAACTTATTGTATAATCTTTAGTAGTGTCATGATGCAATAATATTATATGTCCCAGAAAACACTATGGGAACTCCATATGAAAATACAGTATAATTATTTGTTGCATTTAAGTGTGGAGCAAGTCTAAATCAAAAAAGCATGTTTCATTTGCACACACAAAATATTACTGGAGTAACAAATTAGAAATGGTCAGATGTGAGAGTAGAAGTAGTTTTCCCCACATCTGCAGGAATGCACTCAGTGAATTGATAAGGCAGGGCAGGCAATATTTCTACCAAATTCTCTAAGACTGCTATCGCAAGATTTCTGCCATCTGTAACTCATTTTAGTGAGACCAGCTGTTCTTCTGTTATTTTGACCACATCCATTTCTTAATTGCAAAATACATCTCTTAGGTTTGGATTTGATCCAAAATAAAATTTGTAAAGGAAAAATAAAATGACAAACTGCAGCACCGTATCCTACCCTGTTTGTCCCTCTCCACTTTGAACGCAGCGGCTCTTACACTTCGTGTTCTGCTCTGACTCATCTGTAAACGTGAGTGCACACACAAAAATACTGTCGGTGTTTAACTGTGTGGTTACGGTGTATATAGAGCAACAGGTTATACAATAATATATTTTTAAAGTTCATTAGATATTATTGAAGCAAGATTTTATAAATCTGTCTTGGATATCACATAAGAAAGATATTTAATGTGTGGGATAAAAAGTATTCATAAGCGTTACAATGGTTTAAAAATTCTTCTTGATTACTTGTTGGCTTGAATAAAAGCATAAGGTTAAAAGGATGCATGAACAGAAAATAATTGGCATGTATTTACAATTTTTATCAAGAATACAGTTGTTTAGATGTTTGATGTCATAAAAATATAACATACTGGGTATGAAGCTATTAAAATCTACATGTGAAGTACATCAAAGTAATTTTTCTAATGATTAAATGTTCATATACTCCATTATTCTGTTTAACTAAAATGTTATTTCTATAAAGATTTTTCTCCCTACAGGTAGTACGTACTAAAGACAGTCCTAATTATTTATCTTGACACAGTACTTAGATTAAAACCTATAATGATCTGTTGTTTGCTAGGATCATAATCAAATTTTACTCTTTAGATTTGCGTACATAGCCTCGACTGCTTGAATACTGTGACTCACTCCATTGGTAGGTGAGTACCGTCTTTCTTCCTACATCTGGTTTGTGTTTTTTGGCAAGTATTTTCAAACGCAAATGCCTGACATGAACCAAGTGGCCTCATCTTCAGACGTGGTGGCTTGAAATCCATATTGCAGTAGGGACTCCTCGGTAGTTTGGAATGTCACTTTACTGGCTTGGAATTTTACATCGTTACCGTCTTTTCTATTACAGCTCAGAAACGTAACCTGTGTTCACTTAATTTTTTTGACACTAGCTACAGAAGAAAGGGAAAATATCAGATTGAATAGTTAATCCAGGGACTGGTTTATGTTTTTGATAGTGCAACTTGTTCTGCAGTGGCTCTGGACAGGTTACAGCACGCCTATAATTATATATCATATAAACACATTACAGCAGGAGTTTCTATAGGCACAGTTCCAGGAACAATCTGGGTTTGTTCTAAATAACAAATATAACACCACTGCAAAGTGTGGGAAACAGTGCGCAACAGCCAGGAAAAACGCTGATGCTGGTAGGACTATCGTTTGGCTGTCAGGCACATAAGAATCTGAGAAAAAAATTAATTAATTGGAGATTGTTATGAAGGGGTTGGAAGTAATTGTTTTGCCAAATTAGTAGTCTTGAAGATAAGACCAAGTTCATTAGAAAATTCCTTGCTATCTGACAAGAGTATATGAAAGGGAGGTTAATCAGCTGGTCTTTAAAATAACTGAAAAAAGCCTTTTTGAGAAAGTGCCTCCTTCCTAGCAGTCACTGTTCTTGACAAAGTGCCAGCTACTGAACTAGTTGATGTTTCCGGTCTATCCCAGGGAGTGATGGACATGTATGCAGGATATGCAGAAGCATTTTTGCTTGGTTATGTGGACTGAGCTGAGAGACACTTGCAGCTCTTTGTGACTACATTCCTTTTTTATTGAGAGTGAATTTTCTCTACAGCAAGGGGCTCCTGGAATTCAAACATTAGCTTATAACTCTGCATTCAGAAGTAAAAAATATGTGATGGTTTCTCCTAATGGTTCTTCTCTATTATTGTTATTATCCTTATCTGGTTGGAACATAACGGATACCTTTCTTTTCCAAGAACTCTTCACAATAGTCTAAGAAGGATTTCCTAACCAGTAATAAAGATATCACTGGTGGTTTCTGCGCTTGTTGGAAGTGGCTCACTGAAAAACAAACACACAAAACCTCACAACAAAAGAAATACACTTCAGATAACTGGCTGTGACGTATGCTGTAAGGAATTGAAGATGCACGAGGAAAAGAATGGATCATCCCGTCAGCTTCGCCACAGCAGGAGCAGCACTTGCTGCTTGTGGGTGTAGCTGGAGGGTGGGCTGTGCCCACCCTGTCCTGAGGGCCCTGCAGCTCAGGAGAGCTTGGAAGGTTCCAGCATGGTGTCAGAAAGCCGCTTAGGAGCAGATACCAAACCTGCAGCAGGAACTGCTCAGGTCCATCGACTCATCCTTTCTTTTCCACTGCAAGTATTTCAAAACCTGCACTATTTTTTTGGGTTTGTTTTCTGGAACACAAATTATGGCAAAAATGATCAAATATATTAATTTGTATTCCTGTCATCTTTTCATTGTGTTAGTGTTTTACTCCAAAGGTCTAGGGGATGGGGTTCAAGCCACTCATTCATTGAAGGACAGTTTATTTACTTACTGAAGAAAGGAATGTGTATATCTAATCCAGTTTCTTATGCAGGAAAGGAAAATGGTGCAAAAATTGGAGAATAAAAGTCAAGATTCTTATTCTAGGTTTGCAGCTACAATATTGTGCTTTGTGATGAATCATTTGACATTCCTTTACTTGGTCTGTCTCCTGTAATACGGAACCAAATAACAATTTCTCATGAATGCATCACCTTTATAAGGATACATAAACGCAATACAATGGCAGAGTATAGTTGTTGTTTCATGTAATGAGTAGGAACTGGGGGATTCTTTGCAAAGTTTCTCTTTAAAGAAAGAAATTTATTTATCAGGATATGCTGCAAGAAAATATTTTAGACAGTACTTATGGTCTAGAACACCTTGTCTGTAACAGCTTTTAGAAACATTAGGCATGTGATCTTCGCTTGCTCTCATAATAACTTTGGTGATGATGCTTATCATTCTTATTACTATTATTATTTTTATAGAGCTGATTAAATGTCATAACACTTGGAAATTAATGTTCTGTTTAATTACAATAGAAGGACAGCTGTTAGGTGTAGCGATGACTGTTCTTTATTTCACCGTCTTTGAAGTTTAACTCCACCCTACAAAGCACCTTCTTCCTGATTTATACCCACAGTTCTCTCTGTGAAATGCTTGCACAAGACCAATGCGTATTGCCGTCTGTTCAAAACAACAGTAAGGTTACAAACCAAAACTCTTTCAATCTGACTCACAGTAGAATTGCCTCGTCACTTATCTTTCCCAATGCAGCAGGCTAAGATAATTCTGAAATACTTACATTTCTGCGTTCTTCTTACAGTGGAAGTTCCATAGCACGGTCCAGTCTACAGTTATAGTGTTATCAGAATATAAACATTTAAATTATGAAACTAAATTACATCCAAACATTTTATTAAAATTAGCCAGATCACTTACGTGCTGCACTATTTTATTTTGTACATTTTCTATAGAAACACCTTTCAGGTAATTTCTATCAGCTCACTTACTTTCCCCTTGCGCTGTATTTTGCCCAGACGTTAGCCCAATCAGTCATGACAAAACCACTTCAAATTCCAGGTTTTTTTACAAATTTTGTTCATATTCTAAAAATTCCAGAAGCAGGTAACTTCTGTAAATTATAATACAAAATTGATCTAAATGAGCGAAGTAAGGTGCAGGACATAAAATGTAATCCATAATTTGTAAAGTGTAGGAAAAAAGTTGAAGATTCTCAACATCGTATTTTATTGTTTGTCTTCAAATGCTACGCAAACAGAGTAAAAACTATCATAATTACAATGATGTTGTAATCATACTGCGACGGGGCTCTTGCTGGTTTTTATAGCAGACGGTTCTGGTTCCTGGTGTGGCAGTCCCTTGGAGGGCGCGCGCAGAGCAGGCGAGGGTCACTCCCAGCAGAAGGTAGCACCACAGGTAACAGATAACCCATCCCCAAACACCCTGTCTGGCCTGAGGGCGGTTCGTAACTTCTGGAGCAAACCGGCTTCCAGGCGAAGTGCAGAGATTCTGGGATTCTTCTGAGTGGTTTTGCAACCCCTGACTAATTCTAAATGAGCGTGTTTGGTTTGCCCAAAGAGCGATAGCCTTCCAAGATAGTTGATTTCTCCTTTTGGTGCTCTTTCAGGTATTTCTAGAGAGAGTCTCTGGTTTGGTTTGTGATTTTTTTTTTTTTAAGCGGATATTTCTTTAAGATTATTAGCTTTCTTGTCTTACATTCTTTAACCTGTGAAAGGGAAAGGAAACAGCATTTTTCTCTCTGTTCACCACAGACAGTTCTAGAAATAAGGTCTTAAGTGGCAGCAAGAGAAATTCAATGTGAACTTGAGGAAAATAGTCTGATGACAACAGTTAAGCACTGGAATAGGTTGTCCACAGAGGTTATGCTGCTGCTAGGAAGGGACCAACAAACTTTAAGAAGCTTTTAGGTATAGCTGATCCTGCCTCGGCACAGGTGAATGCAGGAAATCACCTCTCCAGGTCCCTTCCACCTTCCATTGTCTATGAATCAAGAAAAAAAATAAAATTCCTCTTCAGCCTCAGCAGAGGCTGACTGAGGTTTCTCTCCTTTCCTTGTCAGTGCAGAATTTATGACTCTGATTTGGTTTTATTCTGCTGGTTTATTGATTTATTACCAATTCACTTTGTGTGGCTTGGAGAAGCAGGTTTTGCAGTTGTACGCAACAAAGATAATCCTGGTGCTTTGTAGTTCTTTCACTTTTCTTCTAAGACTGACAAAGCATCTTTGCAATATGAATGAAATTATAAAGGTTATTCTTACAGGCTTGAACTGCCATATCCATAAAAAATACACCAGCATATCTAAGGCCACACATAAATGTAACAGGAACAGAGAAAGGTTTTGCATCCTCAAAACTCTGATCGGTTGGAAAAAAAAAAAACCAAACTGTTGGCCCTAGGAAACTACACTGCATTTTTCCCTTAAAGCATATGTCATAGGCAAATTCAGAGTTTGTCATTAGAACTCTAAAATTCTTATCTGTGAAGCCAGGACAGTTTTCCAGGTGGAAAGATGTTTAATGCACTGGGATGGGGGAATGGTTGTTAAGCTCATTTGACAGAGCTCTCTCATGTCTGAAATCTTAGAATAAAATTCTTCACACATGTTTATGCATTTGGTGAAATCAGAGGTCTTTGTGCTGTGTTTACTGAACAGCTTTTCTGAGATATAAATACCAACACATTCTGGTAGGTTTCTAACAAACAGAATGGTCTCCTCAGTGCCGATATGGTCCTGTGTTCCAGCAGATTGGACAGCACGCTGCAGCGAGGGGAAATGCATTCACGTTTTATCCAATGGTGCCTGCGGTTTATAAATTTAGATACACTGTGGGTGGATAGAAGCTGATTGTATAGCATAATTCATTACGTGCCTTATATCGGGTTTTGGCTCCTATTCTGTTCAATGATTGCACATTAACATTGTTCTTGATCTTTGGTGCATGAAGCTTCCTGCAGAACTGGTTTGAACTAGGCACTCCTGCTTAAAGAATATTCTTTCTTCTGTTCCTGTCGTTAGAAAACCTTATCACTGATAATTAGTGATTTTCCAGTACTCTTCCCAGTTTGTAAAACTACAGACTGGATGCTCACAGACCAGCCATGTCTTTCAAACAGGGTTGACAGGTGGAGAGAGAGCGGACTGATGATCACTTATGACAGGCTCCTGATGATTACCTTCTACTTTGGCCACAGGTAGAAGGTTCTTCTGTGTCTTCCTGACTGATCAGTTGGGTTATCAGCTGATTTGCAATTAAAATAATAAGGCAATTACTAAATCAAGAGTTCTGGAAGTGATAGTCTAAATTGCACTGACCGCAGAGTTAGTAGTTTATGAATTAGTAGCTTGTGGAGGAGACACAGTTACTCTCTCTCTTCACTCTCACTGTGTGCAAAGCACACGTCCCTCTCTACTACACCAAGTTTACTTTGGCCACGTGCTCTTTGGTGTAAAATGCTTTCATTCTGGATGATGGTGGATAATCTTTGTTAGAAACAGAGAAATTTGGCTGATAAGAATAGGGAACCATCTCTTCTGATACAGTTAAGGTGGTTATTATTGTTGTTATTATGGTTATGAAGGGAGAATTTTACTAGTAGCTTTAATGGCTGATAAGAGTAGCCGATAAATGAACAAAGCCAGGTATGGCAGAGACCATGCACACAGACAAAGAATTAGTGTCTGAAACTTGCCACCCCTTATTTGTCCTTCTGTTTTTGCTTTAGGAAAAAAAATGCAATAGTCTTATCTTAAAATAATAAATGTTGTTTTTTCAGATGGTATAAATAAGCATGGAAGACCAGTATCTCCCTTGCAAAGGAAGGAAAAATGTCTCATATTGATTATCTTCAGTGGCCTCTCAAGTAAGGACCGCTCTCATTACGGGTATTACAAAATATCTCATGTTGCCTTTAAGATTTTATGAAAACAGGTTAGTCTTAAAACAGTCTCTTTTAACTTTAAGTTTTTAAGCCTTTTGGCTTAAAGCCTGAACCTGTTTATGATTGAAGATTCAGGCTTGTTCACTGGTCCAACAGCAACAGAAAGTAGGGAAGTGACCGTGCTGACAAATATTCCAAGATGCTTGTGTGAATTCATGTAGGTCACTGACTAAAGTGGCTAAATACAAGTGAAAATGTTTCTGCCTTGAGGTTAGGGCCATGCACACACCTCTGCATACCTAGTTGCTTCTTTCAGCACGTTCAGCACACCAGCATAGAAAGCAGGAGGGTCTAACAGCTTGACCCGACACGCAATAGGAGTAGGGTGTAGCACTTGGTTAATAAATTGCCTACGTAACGGATAAATTCAGTTGGAAAAGTTTTGTCTTTCTGAATACTGAAAATGCACTTCAGGCAGAATGGAACTACCATTTCACACAATACAGCCCAGAAGCTGTTAACTTCTGAGAAGTTTGTGGGAAGGGTTTCTGTTGTGCCATTGTTACAGGACAAAAGAAACTGAGTGTTAAAGCCGGCTCTTTGGAACAGAACTAATGCAGCAGTATCGCATATCACACATAGGCTTCTTTTAAGGTGTGTGTGCTTGCTTTTTAGTACGAGTTCCTGACAAGTTATAGTAATCCACAAATAAAAATAGTTGTAAAAAAACAATTACCTGTGAACCAGAGAGCAGAAAGTAGAGCAGGAAAGCTGCTCTATTTAAGTATTAAATATTTCAGTATTACCTATGTGTGAATATGTCAATGTAGAAAACAGAATCTGGTAATGTATAAATACATCTCACCAGCTCATGTAGACTGAAATAACAGCAAGAATTTTTGGTACTGTGCACGTGTAAGCCCATATACCTGTGTCAATCATCAGTATTCCCACAACAGGAACCTCTTCAGAGGGCTGCTTGCTTAGAGTAACCAATATCCAGAGAGGACAGGAAGCTACTGATCTGGTAAGCTCCTTTAGATGAGGAGACAGAAGGCGGTTAGTGAAAGCAGAGACTTCTGTCTCTCAGTGCTTAATGGACTTTGTTCTTACTCTGCAGCCTTGTATGGAGCATGTGTGTATAAAGACCTGCCTTGGAGGAAGGTGCAAAGTATAACATTATTAGTAATAAGAGAGTGATCCTCCATCTCATGATAGGTTGTTTTAAAACACCATTTACAACCCAGGTGAATGTGGTTGTCTAGCAGAAGGTATATGGGGGAGGTTGCACTTACGGAATTAAAATTTATATTTTCTATGACCTCTAATCTAGAAAAAAAAATTACAGAAATTGAGAAAAGAGTAATTGTCCTGAGAGAAGACTAATACTAGAAAGTGCTTTCTGGGTCAAAGTAACAATACTTACCAAAATGGTGAGCTCTATCTTACCCTGCTGTGTGGCTACACAATTCTAGAAATGTTAAAGCCAAAGACGCGTGACAATCCAGTATGCTGTTTCATGTTCTGAAGCTATTGCTCCTCTCAGAAAATTAGAGATAAAAACAAGTCTACTAGTGATCGCACAGGATGACAGAGCCTGGCTTTTTCTGCCAGGAATGCTCTGTTCGCTGTCTGATGCACCGATCATTAATCATTCCTCCTTCACCTTTCACTTTCACAGACTCGTACTCTGCACAAATACTGGTGAGACACTGAAGCAAGAAGGAGGTACAGGATTAACGTTTGTGCTTCCCAAAGCCCGTTTCTAACACCAGGTACGTTTTACTGGCTGGGGGCAGTGAGTGGTTTGACTAGCAGCACGGCACAGGGTTAGCTCTACCTTGGCACAGGTAATTCTGGTATTCCAGTTCGGGCAGAGGGGCAAAACAGACTGGCCAGCTGCGGCATTTCCAACTGGTACAAGTACAGCAAGTCTGAGAATAGACAGGTAGTGGAACTGTGTCAGAAGAAAAATGCCTTCCTCGAGAAAGCTCAGCAGTTGTGGGGTTGAAATGCAATCTTTCTAATAATGAAATTACAGTTAAAATATACATTTAACTGAAATGCTTTGATTTTTACTTTTTTCCAACTTTAAATGCAAATAACAAGTAGTTATAAAACCAAGCATAACAGCACACTCAGTCCCTATCAGCAAAGAAATCTCATATTTGAAGAATAAGTTCAAACTCGTCAGGTGTCTTGTGGGCTTAAAAAAAAAAAAGAAAGAAAGAAATGTTGCCCTTCAGTGTCTTCCGATACACACAAACATACAATACAATCAGAAAACCAAATATTCATTGCTTTACATAAGGCTCCTATCTGAATTCTTTCTTGTGCTAGACTAACAGTTTTTCCTGCAAAAAAGGTTTTAAAAAATAATGAAAACTTTTATGCTTAAATGGGTTATAAAAGCCGTAAAGCCTTTCAGTAAATGAAAGCTCTCATAAAGAAAATATCAAGACATATTTAAAAGAACTGTTTCATGTTGTTTACGCTGCCAAGTTGCTGATCATGCATAAAGTTGTTCTCTTAATAATGAGTTGGTTAGAGTAACGCCCGTCATCCAAAAATGCGTTACCTCGTAGGAGATCTACATTTTAATTAGCTGATGAAACAGATGTGGGAGGATTGTCATGAGCTCTGCTTCTGAAATCTGAGAGAAGCAACTACACATCTATGGAAAAAAAAAAAAAAGCTATCAAGTTGGTGTCTTGCTTTCTACCTGACCAGTAAGAGACAAATTAGACATGTAAGTGTTCTCAAAAGAGAAAGTCCTAATTTCAAGGCTCAGATTGAATAATTTTTAAAATTAAATTCTGCACAATGTTTTACTTAAGTAAAACCTTAAGTTTGTTAAATGCATCCATAACCCGAAACTTTTCCCTGTTACGTAAAGACAAAAAAAGCATAAACTCTCTGCTCACAGAAATAGTTGAAATTTCAGGTATAAACTGTAGGAATATAGCAAAATTTAGGTCACTCCAAGGGAGAGGAACTATGGAAAAAAACCCTAAATTTCATGACAGAAAGATATATGCTTATAACCTAGAACTGTTCAAATGTATTAGCCAGATAGTACGGTAAAAAAGAGAGGATGTATAGGCCACGACGTGGAGACAGCGTGTTTCAGCCAGCCTCTTTGGATGGTAGAGCAGTGTGGCCGCAGTAGCGTGAGGCAGGTTAAATTGTCCTGTTCCAGTTTCTGTGACCAGATTGCCTGAGTTATTTAGGTATTTTGTTCTAATCTACGTATAGCTATGACACACATTGACCAAAGAACTGGCTATTAATTGCACTTCTATTTTAAATTCCTATCATCCTTCATACTACGACATAGAAATTTTATAGCAGTTTAATAATGTGGAGATGGTAATGTGCCTGAAATTAAGTATATATTAATCTATTCTTTCCTCTCAGTAGGTTATTGAGTGGAAAAATAGTCTATAAAATATATACTAGATTTTATTTACAAATGTTAAGGACTTATTCCCTTGCTTTTAGAAGTTTTATACAGTTTTAAAATTTTTAGATAGATTCTGAACTGTTCTGTTATTTGCTTAATGATTTCAGATTTTCTTTAAAGACACACCAGCTGTTCCTATGACACATTTCTAGTCATGTACAAGTAAAACCAAAGATAAATAAACATGCAAATCCCTATCTTGTTCTCCCTAAAATCCAAGGTACCAACATTTATTTTGAAATATGTCACAATCGCAGCTCCTTTATCTCCTTTAATGAAGAGCGTGGTTCCCTTAGGCCGTCTGTCCAGGAGAGGGAAATGCAAATTGTTTCTTTGGAAAGGAACTCGCTTCCTGCTCTTTGGTCATAATGAACGTGATATCTTTCCTTGGCATGAAAGCTATCCAGCTCCGCAGATCAGCTGCTCCGTGCTGTGCTCCACGTGGCTGCGGGCCCTTTTCCTGGGTCAGTTTTCTCAGAGCATCGCTGAACTCTAAATCAGAGCCAGCAGCACAACGCAGGTAGCACTGACAGGCACTCAGGGGACTTCTGCAGTGTCACCGAGAGAGGAAAGCTCAGCATCACCTTTTGCTATTTCTTTTGTACTAAGCCTTGTTGGTGGATGAAATGCTGTATTTAGCATACAATGTTGTATTCTTAAGTTATTTTTTGCAGTCATATTTGGTAACTGATGACTGGTAGTGTTTCACTAAAACGAGACATTCACTCTTTAGCATGCTGAATAAGGTCTTTATTGGACAAAAGAATAGGAGAAAAGTTGCTCAACACGGTTTTTTTTGTTTGTTTGTTTGATCACCAATCTCATGCATAGTATTACATATCTGAAACAAAGTAAATTGACTGTTAAATAACCTCAGCAATTCAAACAAGAAAATGGTTAGAACAAAAGTGTCTGCTGCTTATGGGTAAGTACAGTGCTGTATTATTTCATTTCATAGAATGAAATACAGTCTTTTGAGCTTTTGAGTTGTTGAAGATACTGACAGTCATCACAAAACCAGTGGCCTTATAAAACAAAGTAATTTTGTTCTGTTTTGTCACTCTGTGTACTGTTATTGTACTGTAATACAAAGATTATTTTTCCCCTCTGCTGGTATAGCAAAAGTAGGAGAATTTTATTTGCATGTTTGTTGACAGTTTTGGATTATAAATCATCCTAGCTATTAATTATCAGATGCAATTTTTTAGTCTAGATTTTTTTTGTATATTTATGTTTCTTTTCAAGTGTGTAAACTTCAACTGATACAATTTATTACAAGGAACGTATTAATGGCATACAACAGTTTTCCTTCAAACTTGCAACAGTCACTGTATGGTCTGGTCATTAGTTAATGCCAACACAGTAAACGATAGTCTTTAAAACATACGCTAGCTATGCATTGCAAGATACCTTGTTAAAATACATTTCTAAATAAAATAAATTAAAGAATAGAGGAGATAAATAGTGATCGTGGCTGAGTATACAATCATACTTATATGGAACACAGGAAATGATTGGCTCTGAGCAGCCTATTACTGCTCCAGTGCAGGACGGTGGTTAGGACAGATAACTCCAAGAAAATATCAGCTTAGTGGCAGTCAAAAAAGCTAGAAGCTATTAGGAAAATAATAGAGAACAAAAAAAGTAAACATCATTGCACCATTGTTTAAATCCACGATTTTTCCCCATCTGGAATACTATGCAATGATCTATTAGCACTGGAAATGGGTCAGGAAAAGGGCATTATTCACCCACAACATGGAATAACTATGAAGAAGACTGAGCAGAAGAACTAGGGGCTGTTGAGCTAGGAGTCAGAATCAAAAGGAGGTTCTTCATGCAGCAGTAGCAGGTTTGATGAAGTTCCAGAGGACTTCGTGGGTGCAGGAAGTTTACATGAATTCAAGGGAGGTATTGAGCAGGTCCATATATGTAAGACTGGAGGTTACTGGTGAGAAAAAAACATATTGTCCTTATGAAGTACCCAGAGCTGAAAACAGTTGGTGAGTGGGAGAGTATTGAGAGAGAAGTGTTTCACTGGCTTGTCCCCTCCAGACCTGTTTTGGAATATATTGATGGTTCTTTAGCATCTGCATCTGCTACTGCTTGAGATCTAGATGGCCTCTTGATCTGAACTGGTAGAGTTGTACTTATGTTTTGAATTAAAATATAAATAGCCAACTAGTGCTGTCCTAAAACAATATCAAGGTATTTCCTAAGAGGTGCTTTTTTGTTTTGTTTGGTTTGGTTTTTTTTTCTCTCATGGGAGACAGAGTATGTTGTGATTGCAGAGACATGAACCAGAAGGGCAAAGGATCAGGCAGTACAAAGAACAACCTGTCATCCTTTCTCTCAGTATTCTCTCTCCTGAAATTGCTGTGGAAATGTGGCAGATGGGTTTCCAGGTGCCACAGAGCCAGTGCTCTGGTTAGGTTTTCCCAGTCAGACCTTTGTTCAACTCATCTGCTGTTTCCCCTTCCCCACTCATCTCCGCTATCAACCCCCCAGCGTGTGTTTGCATCATACGCACGCACACAGGTATGTCTGAATCGGGAGGGTCAAGCAGGAGATCCGAGATCCTCATGTTCTGGAGCTTTCTGTCTGCAGAGCGTCTCTAATTGTTCAATGAGAGAAAGAGGAATTAGAGGACAAGAGATACTCTAAACCAGGTAAGCACTGTTTTAGTAGGCAGTGTACCAGCTTTACAGTCAAAGATCAAATTTTCTGTTTTTCCAGGGTCAGGCTGCCACCTGTGTTTGCAAAAGAGAAGATTTAGCTTCACTGCTTAGAAGCGTTAGCGTTCTTCCCCCTCTCCCTGACCTGTCACTTCTCCATCCTTTTATATCCATATTATAAGGAAAGTCTGGTTTCATCTTCTGTCCAGTTCATTCTGCCTCTGCACTCCCAGTAAAGTGTTACTCTGTATTCTGCCTGATGACAAATATTACATTCATATCCATACAAAATTAAGGGGAAAAAAAAGGCCATTGAGAAGCAAAAGCTTTGGAAAAAAATTAAAAGACACTCAAATCAGAAAGTGCAGTTTGCTCATACAAGCAGTTTCGTAAAAGGCAAGATCACGAAGGCCTATACGCACAACTTCTGATTTAACAGAGCTGGTCTTTTTAAAAGGCAGCGATCTACTCGATTTAAACAGCAAGTTCTTGACACTTGCTGCCTTGTCTGAAAATACCTCGCTTCATCTTTGTAGGCAGTTCATGGTGTGAAGCTTTTGTTGGTGTGAAACAAGAGCAGAGCTCTGCAGCCAGGTGCTCCCAGCCATTTGGAATGAGGAGAGGGGCGGTGTCCTGCTTAAGATTCCTTTCTCTGCCAGGTGTTGTCCCACTATCAGCGCAGTCCGGTCCAGGTAGCCCAGGGTTAAGAGGTTACCAGGAACAAAGTGGCTGCACTGGGCTATCTGCATCAGTGTCTGCAGACAGGCACCCTCCCCAAACCTCACAGCTTTATGGCTCTTCCTTCAAAGGGAGGATCGGCTGGTTCTGACTTCCCCTTCAATCTCTAAAGCCTTCTTTTCAGCTGAAAGCAGATTTTTATCTCTGCCTCATCAAGTTGCTTATGGGGTGCAGCTGCCTGCCAGTTTGCTGGCTTCTTAACCCTCTCTCCCTCAACCCCTTTGGAGTGTTTCCCAACACCATATGACAAATAATTTCAAGAATTTAAGTGTAGACACCAGAAAACAATGATTTTTGCAGTGGTTTCCAAAGTGAGTATTTTTCTTTCTTATTTTGTATCAAAATACAGTTTTCTTCTTCCTAGCCACAGTTGTTACAAGAACTCATACGGAACAGGTAACACCCTGCAAGATAGAGAATGCAGTATCATGCTTGGTTTTAGATGTATCTAAAACGTTGGTCACATTAAAATTTAAGTGCTTTCTTTGAGGCTCTTTTCATTAACTGGTACAGATCACCATGCATATATTACTTACTGTTATTATTTATGACTCCACTAGTCCTCGCCACATCTACAGAGTTTCCTGGAAGTTATTTTGTATTTCCATTACAATAGGATGACTTAGGGCTTGCTTTCTGCTGACCCTTGTAAGAAATTTCCAAGACACTCGTTATTAAACAGGGCACGCTGGTAAGATTCTTGAGCTGGTTAATCAACAGTGTTTTCCACATTTTCAATTATAGCAGTTTCAGTTACTCCCTGAGGAGTATTACTGTAGTTTCTGTAGTTTTCTGCTGAAGCGTAAAACAATTTATTGCAGTTTGTGTAAACTAGAGGCTGGGCTGTTGTAACCACGTTTTGTTGCTTTTCAAGAGATGGTCTCTTTTGAATTGTTTTGTGACAAGCCATCAATAGCTTTTTCCAAGCTGGTGAAGCAAGAATTAAGAGAACATAGGTTTTCTTTCCATGTAGTTCTTTGAAACCAGGGGGATAGAACTTACCTCAAATGCTTTTTATATACGCTTATGTAAACTAGATGTCTGTTTGGGTTTAATGCCTGAAGGAAAAAGTGAAACTTTTAATATTTGATGAATATGTCTCCAGAGGTCACAGTACCTTAAAATACTGAATTGTTGTAGGACTTCTTCCTAAAAATCATAGCTTCCCAACTGTCTCTTGAGCAGATTTTGTGAGCACTTTTTAATTTGTGAGACAGAGCTTTCAGTGACTGGCCAATGTAATGCTGTGTAGAATAACGCAGCTGGTATTGCTCCATTATGTCAAAGGTTTTGTCATAACATGGTATTATAGAAACTATTTTTTTGTTTTGTGTGACTACTATGTGACCTGAAAGCATAGCAAGCGTGGAGAGGAAACAAATTGACAAAATTAAGAACCTAAGGTTTATTATTAAGGATAATATTTATTACACAAGATTCTACAATTATGTTATTGCTACATTACCTTGGAGAGCAAAGTTTAGTTCTCGGTTAGGGCTTGCCTGACGTAGGCAAAGGAATCCAAACCAAAATATGCTGGATTGAGAAACTAACTGGTGTTCACATCCTTCTTTCTGGAGTGAGGTTCTGGAGAAGCACTTAACTCCGTCCTTTCTGGATAAGCGCCGCGTTGTAGTCCATCTGTAGCGACCAGCCCCGTTCCCGAGGCTGCCGTCCCCGGCGCGGCAGATGCGGGAACGCGAGCTGCTCTGCGGGAACGTTCGTAACCTCCCGCGAAAAGTATTTGAGTCGTGTGAGCAGCAGGTAGCGATGTTCGCTCCCCCTGCGCAGGCTGTGAACAGATTAATAACAAAGGGCTTTATTAAACAGCACTATGCTTCATTTTTCTCTCCTCTCTCCGTTAGCGAGGTTCCATTCTGGTGCCGTACCGGGGACCCAGGGCGGTATCCCGCAGCACTCCGCGGCCGGGCCCGCAGCCAGGCGGGGAGGGTGAATCCGCCGTGAGGCGAGAGCCCGGGCCGCCTGCCCCGACCCCCCGGGTCCCGGGCCGCCCCCCGCCGCCATCTTGCGCCCCCGCGCCTCGGCTCTGCGCGCTGGGAGCGGCGGGCCCGTTCCCGCCTGGCCGCCGGCCCGGCGCGGGGGAGGCGGCGGGGCCCAGCCACCCGAAGGTGTGTCCTGCCCTAGGCGCGGCTCCCCGGCGGGTACTAATCGCCGCCCTGCCCCGGCTCGCTGCTGCACTCGCCGCCCCGCTCCCCCCCCGGAGCCAGCGGGCCCCGAGCGCGGGCGGGATGTACGGGGGCCAGCAGCAGCTGCAGCCCCTCACGCTGCCCCCGCACCTCCAGCAGCACCAGCACCAGCAGCAGCACCACTACTACCGGCGCCAGCAGCACTACAGCACCCTCCCCGCCGCCCGGCGGCCCCTCTCCTGCCCGGAGCCGCTGCCCCGGCCCCTGCCTTGCCGGGAGCCCCCGCCCTGCCCGGAGCCCCCGCCGCCGCCACGGCCCCTGCCCTGCCGGGAGCCGCCGCCCTGCCCGGAGCCCCCGCCGCCGCCGCGGCCCCTGCCGTGCTTCGAGCCCGCGCCCCACCAGCAGCAGGAAAGCTCCGTGGCGTACGACCGGGTGCGGACCTACGGCCCCGGCTGCCGGCGGGTGAGCACGTCCTGCTCCTCCCGGGCGGCCTCGCCGCTGGAGTGCTCGCACGGCTACCAGCAAGTCATGTCCGGCCGCGACTCGCCGCAACAGGTAACGGCCTCCCGGGACGCCTTTCCCCTCTTCCGGGCCGGGGCTGCCCCGCCGCTGCCGCACCTCCCCGCCCGGCCTCGGCTCTTCCCGCCGCCGTGCCCCGTTCCCGCCCGGGCTGAGGCGGCGTCGAAGCCAAAAGCCGCCTCGGGTGCAAAGGCGGCGCCGGGCCCGCGGGCCAGACGCCCTCGTAGCGCCGGGCACGGCGGGGAGGCCGCGGGTCTCTTGTGAGGGTCGGGTCGGGTCGGGTCGGGACGGGTTTCTCGCCGCCGGGGCAGCGAGGCCGGGCGGTGCGGAGAGCCCCGCGCCGCGGGGGTGGGCCCGGCCGAGCCCTTCGGAGCCCGCCCCGCCTGCGCCCGGGGCTTTGCCTTTGGAACAGATCGAGCGGAGGGAGCCGGCCGTGCGCCTCAGGGCTTTTAAAAACACTCGTCCCTTCCACAAAACACCCATCTTGGAAAAAAACGCGGTTCCTCCGGCTCGGCGGAGGCGGCCCCGCAGCGCGGGCGGGCAGGGCCGGGCAGGGTCGCTCGCCGCTGCCCCGCGGGGTCTGGCCAGGCCGGGCCGGGCCGCTCGGCGTAGGTGGTCTCCGAACCGCCCTGGGGCTGCCCCTTTGGCAGCGCCTGTCGCCCCAACTCGTAGGTTATTTAATTTTTCCGTGGCGGTTGGGTTACGAGAGGGGGCAGCCCTCGCCCGCCCGTCCCGGCCGCTCGTGGTGCGGGGCAGAGGAGGGCAGGGAAGGTCTGATCTCCGAAACGGGCGAAACGCCTGATCTCCGCCTGCCGCGGTCGACCGAGGAGAGCTTCGTACCTCGGTGACCCGTTTCAGTCTAAACTTTAATTTCCCTTTATATTTCTCCTTTTCGTTCCACTTTGAATGGATCGGTTAATCCCGTATTTGTTTCCTCTTTGGCAAGTCCAATTTGCATATTTTTTTCAGCTTGAATTTCTAAATGCCTTATTCCGTTGCGGTATTTTTGCACATTCTGTGAGTGGAACAGTAAAGATCCAGCTGGCGCAGGAGCTGGGCGCCGTCGCTTCCGCAGGCTGCGGGTGCTGCAGTGCCCGCGGACGGGATGCCCGCAAAAACACGCGTCCGCTGACTTGGTGCTGCTCGTGTAAATATAACATAAAGGTGTGGGCGCTCAGAGTTCTGCTTGAACCGACGGCGCTAAGAACGCGTGTGCGTGCTGAAGCAGGTGGGGAAGTAACAGAGTTCATTTGGCTTTGCTTGAAAAGCCTTCGCGGTGCAGTTCAGCAGGTTTGCTGCTGTGTGCGTATTCGGGGAATGGCTTGAAGGAATGGATGGAATTTGATGAGGCTCTGAGCAACCTGATCTAGTCGGGGATGTCCCTGCTCCTTGCAGGGGGGTTGGGCTGGATGGCCTTTGAAGGTCCCTTCCAACTCTAACCATTCTATGATTCTACAATAGAATTTTCACATATGCGACTGATACCTTAGCTAAATCTTAAAACAAAGTTTTGACTATAAAACAGAAAAGGAGATCAGAATTTATTCTTAAATCCTTTTTTCTTTTATACTTCAGATTGTTAATACTAAGCAGGGTTGGTATTCTCGCTATGGGAATGTTTATTTGTTTCAAGTTGCGCTCTCACTTAATTTTCTTTCCTGTGGTATAAAAATAACTATGAAAAATAATAGGTACTGAGACCAGTCCAAAATCTGATCTCCTCGAAATGCCATATTTGCACAGTTTAAGGGCTGCCTTCCTCTGCAGGATGGGTTCTGTAAATTCTGGATAGTGAGCCGCTTCGCTAATAGTTCTGCGTGACTTGGAAATAACAGCCACGTTCCCGCTGTACCAGAGCTGGTAATCCCTCTTTTGCAAGATGTGGGGCAGGAGTGTAAACACTGGTCTCTCCCCTCACAGATAAGCGATCTGCTCAACTAGGCTAGATGATAGTCTGAATGGCGTTCAATTAATTAAATATTCATTAGAATAAATACTGCAATCCCAGGCTTCCTCTACTCAGATAAGTACGTGAACGATTTCGTTATAGACCTAAATGCTGTCTTTGCTCTACAGAGTATATTTAATTTTCAGTATCTGTTTTAGTCACTGAATCCATTAAGTCGTGCTGATGAAAAACAATTTCTTGCTGAAGTGTTTTGCTGGATTAGACTTTAAAGACAAAAGAGGGTGTAGTTCAGATCAGGCTTTGTGAGGGTTGCAGTTTTAATGATGGAGAGGGAAGGTGCTTAGTAAAGATTATTAGGAAGTTATTAAAGAAGAAAACTGTAACAAACAGGGAAGTTGGCTGGGCGTAGACCGAAGTTGCATGCTTGGTGCGGAATGGGAGTTGTCAGAAGAACTGGGAACAGGCTAGGAAGCTTCCGTAGCGTTGATTCGGTTGCCCCTTGAGCAGGTTGCATATAGCTCAGAAACTGAACGACGTAACGATACCTAACTCGCATGGATGTTTCAGCGCCGTCATTGTCAGTTAATGGCAGCCTAGAGCTGTAGTTTCAGCTTCTTGCTGTTGATAAGGCAAAGGGCTATCTCTGAGCAGTGTTTAATTTACTTCTACAGAGCTTCTGTAGATTAATGATAACGAATGCCTACATCATTGTTGGTATGCTGTCTTATTATTTAGTCACGTTGGATGTGTTCCGTTGTGTTTATTTATGTTTAATAAGCTAGAGGGAGGGAAAATCTGAAACTGACGTGTGCCTGTAGTACACATGATTGTATTTTTGTGGTTCAGGATTCAGTTTTCTTTACTTTTTTTGATCTAACTTTGTTTTATCCTTGCTGTAGCAGCTAAGTGCTACTCCCAGCTGTGGCAGGCTTTGTCTGGTGTAATTCCTGGCAAACTTTGTTCTCATCCACTTGATCTAAATGAAGAATGTTGTTTAGAATAAATTCTCTTCCAGTGTGATTTACACGTATGAATCCATTCGCTGTGGTCGTGAAAAAATATGAGATAGCACACACAGGATGTCTTCTTAGTGCAGAGGGCAAAATCCTCAACGTCTTTGTAGGAGTTGTCTGTCCACGTGGGAAACTTTGTAAGGTGTTTTTGTGGCTGTGGTCGGTTCTGTGAAGTGCTAAGGGCTCTCGCCTCCCGTTGTGAAAGTGGTGTAATATTAACCAGCGCGTAAGGTTTGTCTGTGTTGTTTGAAACAGCCCTCAAACACGGCCTGCTGTTTCCGTGTTTCAGCTGCCAAATCCAACTCGTAAATTCCGATTAAATGACTGGATCGCTTGTAATTAACAAAACAATGTGTTATGGATAAAAGGTTTTGATACAGATGAAATTCTCCCCTTAATCGCTGGTTTGTCTGAAGCCAAGGGAAACTTGTTGAAATACAAGTTAGTGTACTGATTGTTTTTTCATAAAATTTGCACGCAATAACTGGATAAATCTATCTAATATTTATTTTAAAATTTTAAAATCTTATTTCAAGATCTTAAAGACAGCAAAGATCATCATGAAGGTGTTAGCATATACTTTTTGAAATTACCTGTATAAGCACAGACCCAGAATGACTGGTCGGGCTGTTGGAAGTCCCAAACCCCGTCGTGCCACTGAAATCCACAACAGCACTGGCTCTCC
This sequence comes from Ardeotis arabs, assembly GCA_011801015.1. Classification (NCBI taxonomy): domain Eukaryota; kingdom Metazoa; phylum Chordata; class Aves; order Otidiformes; family Otididae; genus Ardeotis; species Ardeotis arabs. The sequence goes on along the minus strand of JAAGAY010000498.1, from coordinate 175,707 downwards.
CTGTTGAAATCCCCCCTCCCCTTCCTTCTCCCAGTTACGAGATGTTGTGTTTCCAAAGTGTTGTAGATTACAGAGCGTAGCCTGAGCTGTGCCCCTTGGGAACAATGGAACGATGGAAATAGCCCGAGGTCGCCTTCCCTCACTGTACCTCCTGTAGCGCGCTCACGCTGCCGAGGGAGCAGCTCCAGGGGCCTCGGAGGTGGCATCTCCTTGTGCAGAGCAAGGACCTGCGCGTGGGTAGTTCAGGCTGGCGCAGAGTCGCAGGGTTTCTGGCTTCTGGGTCCCTCCCAGCCTCTGCGAGTCCAGCCTGCTTGGCTGGTACGGGAGGAAGGGCAGGGAAATCTCTGTAAAGCAGCGGGGGAAATCTATCTGCATCAAAGTTCTTTGGAAATGAAAGCGTTTGGGTATCTTAAAAATAAGCATAACTTTATCCAAGCAAAAACATTCTTGGGTTCTGTATAATATTCCACATGTGATTAGACCGGCCTTTTGAATATTATAAAAGTATATTTCCACTTAAAATGCTTTAGTCTTCTCTGTTGCGACTGTGTTCCTCTGAATACATAGAGAACCCATGAGGACACACAGGTAGCCAGATAAAATGATTTTACACGTTACCCTCTCTAAACTAGGCAGCGCGAGTTACGTATTCCGCAGCCCTGTGACAACAGGATTTAGTTCAGGCCCAATGTTCAGTAAACTGAAAATGGGTCTTTTAATTTCTTTTGTCTCTTTTCGGTATGATGTCCCCATGCAGAGAGTTCTGTTGGTGTTGGTGGGTTCTCTGCCTTGACGGACCTACCTCAAGTACCCGGCATGTGGGAGGAGGAGCAATCGGCTTTCTGAGTTTCCTGCAGCACTTAAAATTTTGAGATTTCTGAATTACTGCAATGCCGCTAAAACAGTTTCGTTTCTGCTTTGATTTCTCTTTCGTGATGCTGTTATGATTCACTCTTGGGAGATTTGGAAAACCGCTTCAGGCTTCCTAAACTTACGCAACAGTTCACAACTGGAAATCTGACCTACTTTAGAGCTGCTCTTGCCCAGTTACGAACGTCTCTCAGACATTCTGTTTGAAAATGAACTAAACTGCTGCTGCTTACAGAGTTCCATAATTTTCAAAGGCGTATTTCATTTTTTGTTCAAGAATGTGCAAATGTTCCATGTGGGTGTCTTTTTTTCATGGGTGTCAATTATGGAGTTTTGTGAGCAGGTTTTGAAACAATTGCCACTGCTTGGTGCGTTGGATGTGGTTTGCTGGCAGTTCCTCTGCCCCTTTCATTTCAGTGTTTAAGCAAAATACAAATGTTCTTCCCTTGGTGAAACAAGAAGTGTTTTAGATGTACATCCGTTTGTACCAGCTGACTTTAACAGGTAACGTGAAAGACCGTATCTGTGAAGCAGGGACTGGTGACCCTTGAAGACCTAGTCCAGTTTGTCAGCTTTGACTTGTTTCCTGTTCTGTTGGCGCTTAAAGAAAATAGGGACTAGTTTCCTCACACCTTCAAATAAGTGACTGAGGAAACCCCAGCTCTTCAAACTGCGAGTCCAGGTTGCGTACTGCGTGTGTTTCCTTTGGGTGGAAAGGCCCTGGCTTTCAAACGCTTCCAGGTGATTTCAGCCTGTGGATCTCAGAGTGTTCTAGCTGGTGACCATATTCAGGTTAATTCTGGAATCCACGTAAGCCTGAGCTCTGAGCATAAAAGGTTTTAGAGATTAAAGTCCCGTAATCACTGACACATTACTTATTTTCTTCCTTGCAGGGCACTATTCGAAGAATTATTATCGAGAATCCTGACCAGGTAGGAAAACTGTTCAGTGCTGGAGTTCTGCTTGTGTAACTCTTCCTCCCTTAATTTCCCTCATTCAGTGAAGGGCTCAGCTGTGTCTGTCAGGGGATGCCAAATATGTTTACATCCCACGGCCCGTACCTCAGATTGTGAGAGATGCAGCTATTGGGGATTGGAAAGGCTGCAGAGTCACGGGTTAGGCTTCCACCTTGCGCGGTTACGTCTCCGTTAATGTGCCTCGGCAGGATCGCCAGCGGAGAGGGATTTCTAGTGATCTCTGCTACGCTTATTTCAGTCCTTGTCTAGATGGAAGAACAGCCACTTTGTTTACAAACAGACACGCTGAAATGTACAGATCTTAAAGAACGATCTCAAAGTATATGTGTCTTCTTTTTTAAGTCAAAATTACACTAATTCTGAATTTGCTGTTTCACAACACTTATAGATGTTTTTATTAAAATGTTTTACAGGAGCCGTTATCCCCCTTTCTTAGAGGGGGGAATTTCTGTCCTGGAAATAATGTCATCTATGAAAAGACAATAAGAAAATATGAGCTACTGAATCCCCACCAAGTAAGTTGGTTGTTTGTATTGTCTGTGGCAAAAGAAAATTGAGGGGGTAGCAGAAAAGCAATGTTCCTGGGAACTACTGCCAACCTGAGAATTGCTTTATTGAGGTATAGGACACATTCTCCAAGTAAGTGAAACCATTTCTGTATGTAAGGAGAGCAGAAGTTGGAACGTTTGCCATATTTTTGCTAAGAATTTATTATTCAGACTAACAATGAAAACTGCTGCTGTATCTCTAGCACTGCCAGTCTTTGTCTGAATACTGAGAATTAGTTTCTTGCAGTGGCTCCACAAGAGAATAAGCAATACAAACTTTTACACAAAATGAAAAGCCAAAGTTTAGCTTTAATTTTTCTTTTTTTTTTTTCACTCATTCCTGAAAAAATATATTTGGTAAAGCTGTCTGAAATTTCATCTTAGCATTGGTGTTTTGTCAATATAAAAATATTATTTATTTTTTTTGTTGCTCTGAAATAGCAGAGCAACAGAAAAAAAAATCTGAAATTAAAGCTGCTTCAGAGTGATTAATCTTACCTGTTTGGGTTTTTTGTTGGTTTGGTTTTTAACTGAACTTTTCATTCCATTTTGGATTTTAGATAGCTAAATAAAAGTATGGACATTAAAGTGGAAAGCAAACCAATTTGACCTAATGATGAATAATAGTGTCTTTCTTCCCATAGGATAATGAAGTGCGGAGTCTAGTCCTGGAAACCATATTTCTACTTCTGGTTTTTGTTACCCAGGGTTGTATCTAGATTTACATCAAATCAGGAGTGCAGTTTTGAGGAAAATTTCCCAGTCTCCTGCTACAGATTGCTCTTTGGTTTACACTGCACTGTGCTCTTGGACCACGCAAACTAGCTGTCTTTCAGGTGAAATGAAAAGCTGTGGAAGGATCGCACCCAGGGTGCTACAACAGCTCATGGGCGTGCAGGCTGTTCAAAACCCGACGTAAAACCTCTTCAGACCCGTAAAACGTCCGTGCTGGGTCCTCACGCCGCTCCTCTTGCGGCACCCTGGCGCGGATGTCGTGTGGTCTCTGTGTTCTGATTTTGGTGCAGAATTACATGTTGGTTCAGCCTTTTACGTCTGACTGCGTTGTGAATTTGAAGTCAAAATTACCTGAAGGATTTGCATTTATGTACTTCTGCGTAGAATACAAAATATGTATTTTTTTGAAGTAAACTTGTAAAAGCCATGATCTAGACAAACAGTGCTGGAATCAGTAACTTTCAGTGTTTTGCCTGGAACATAAACTCGTTTCTAGTTTATTGTTTTGGTGGATGGTTTTGTAAAGAGCACAGACACGTGTCCCTTGTGTGCTGTACACTCTGAGTCTGGAATTGCTGGAAGCATTTATAGAGGAAAATGTTTTGAGCCATTTTCTATACTATTTTTTTTCTTTCAAAATAACGAATACTCAGTAAGCAGTTGAAGTGGAGCTCTTTTTAAATCTCAGAATACTTAGTGAATCAGGATACGCGTGTTTAAAACAAAATAACAGAGGTCCTCACTGCCTGGGTGTGTTGATTAACAACATAATGAAACATACAGCTAGGGAAAGGAGTCTCTGCTGTGCTTTTCAGTTGTAGCTACTAAAATTTGAGGAGCTGATGAATTAGAACTTTGAAGTATGAAAGTGTGAGGCAAACTCGTGTTCAATTAGGAAAAAAAGCAATTTTATTAGGATTATTAAAATATCTAAAACTGTCATCTGTCTTTCCACGCAGAATCACATTGCATTCAGTGATACATTCATATCAAGCTTCTGTCTCATTAAGGTGTGTCCAGCAGCTTAAAAAAATCCATTCTTGTTTCCAGGAGAAGCAGTACCAGTTTTCCCACCAATGTCCGGCTCCCCAGCAAGCCGATCAGTGCCACGTTGTGCAGCCCTGCCAGCACTCGGAGCAGTGCCAGGTCACTCACCAGTGCCAGCAGACACAGACCAGCAGCCCCTGTGAAACAATTCCGGTCTCTGTGAGCGATGACTGCGGAGGAAGCACAGTGAGGAGGGTAACAGTTCAGACCTGTGAACCGGTAAGAATCATTTGCTGGAGGTTTTACTGTTCACAGGGTATTTTTGTTTTGTGTGCAGAGTACAAAATTTACACATAAAATTGCTAATCCCTAATCCCCAAAGTTTTTGTGCAAACTCATACTGGGGTAATTAAGCACCATGCAGCCGTTGCAAGTAAACAGCAGAGTTTGTGTGTCTTTGCGTGCTGGGATTGCAGACATTGTCTAGGACTGTCCAAGACTTTGTCACGTGCTGGGGCATTTAAAAAAAAACAAAAAACAAAAAACAAAAACCAAGCTGTTTTAGGTGTTGTATTCCATTTCTTGTTGGCATAGACCTGTGCTTAATTGTACTGACGGAGCATCATGCTGTTGTCCTTTAAACATGTTGAGTCTTGCTGGTTTGGCTTTTTTTCCTTTATCTGGGACCGTTACCCATTGACCGAGTCAGGTTTAATCTGTCAGTCTTTGTACTACAAAGAGTGAGCAACACAAGGCTTAAGCCTCTGGTGTTGGAGAAAAGAGACATTACTTTATAAAGTGGACGTACATCCGTTCAGGATTGCTTTCCATCTGCACTGATCAGTAAGGATTTAAAACACGTTTCAGTTTGATGTGGAAGCGTTTGACATAGACCCACCGTGAGCACAGCACTAGCTTCCTTCGCCCCTCACGTCACAGCAGGTTGCAAGTTCAGGAGTCTCTGGGGGCTGCGGGAGGCTCGCTGTACGCACGCACTGTTCCTTCAGACGGGGAGGGAGCGTGGCAGCCCTTCCTGCGCGCCTGCTCAGCACAGAGGTGGCAAATCAAACAGAGACGACCTCGGTGTTAGAGCTCCGCGGAATCTCCCACAGCCGGATGCTCCCCTAAACCAACTTCAGTACCCTCCGTTTTTTTCTGCTGCTGGAGTTCTTTTATTGTTCACGTACAGTAAACATTTGAACTGTGGCAACACAAATACCATTTTTGCAGTGGGGAATCTTGCACCCTTCTGGTTTTATCTGGGCGCTGCCCAAAGACATTTTATCCACTACAGCTACGGAAGCGTGTACATTAATGAGATTTCCTATTTCTCAGCACTTTCTCTGTTAGCAATGTCACCATCGTTATGCTATGGAAGGTAATGCTGTGTGTATTGCTTGTTATAAAGGAAGTAAGTTATTTCTGTGGCTTACTGGAAACCAGAATACATGGAAAACTCAGTCCCAAGGAAAGAACAGTGTAAACAAATTGCAAATTAGTAAGAGCAAACCAAACCAAACCCATCATATTTGTGGCATTTTCATGTTCAGCTTTCAGCCCAAAGAAGAGAACTCAGTTATGATCTTGTTGCTCTCTTCTGCTAGGCGAACTGCTCTCAGGAAAATACCGACCAGCTGGACTGCCGCTACTTCGGGGAGCTCCTGGCTGAACTGAACCGCAAGACCAACGACTTGTACAGCTGTTTACTGCAGCACGTGGAAAAGATGGGAGGAAGGTACTGCCTTACATCTGTGCTGGCATTTCTGTATTGCAGCAGTCAGCGTCGCACGGTTCAGAGGACAGTACTGTTGCAAGTTGGTTTTTTCCCCCCAAGTAAATTTATTCAATTTGATGCTGTTTCCAATTGTTCAGACTAATATGCAGTAATGATTACGTACCCCACGCCTGTTTGCACGCAGAGCAAACAAGTACACTTCCAGCATGCTCTGACATACATTTAGTGATGCAGTTCTGTTATGTCCTGCAGAAACAACCCAGATGTCCAAATTGCCGTTTCCTTTGTTCTCTCATGGTGTTGTGCCACACCACACATTAAAAGATGGCCACCGTAAGGCACAGAGCTCAGTGTCTACGTGCAAAGGAATAACATGTATTTTGCAGAGCCCTGCAGGTTGTCTTTGAAAAGAAATGCAGAGTCACAGCAGCCACACTCTGAGCCTTCACAATGTTCTTACCCATCCCTCACCATCACTATTGCTTCCTTCTTCCCCCGTCACTCCCAGTCTGGTTTGGAGCTTTCCAAGTTCACTGAAACAAGAAAAGTGGTCCCATAGCCGGGGAAAAGGGGAACTTAAGCATCACACAAAACCTGGCACTGCAAAGTGAACGCTTCAGGCGTGTCAATATGTTGCAGCATAGTTCTGGGTAAACCATTACCCAGCCAATTCAGAACTGGGTTCACCAAACCGTTGTGGTAACTGCCCAGCGCCGGAGACGGCTAGCCTGTGTTAACTGGGCTGCTATTGCCATTCCAGGCTCCTCGGAGATTTCTCCGTGGAGCCAGATTTACGGCTGGTGTGCCTAGCACCTTGACAGGAGGGGAACAGCTCTTAATCTGATAAAAGAACCTTCCTTGCTCCGTATTTTAAAGATAATATTTTTATAATTGGGCATGAATTCTTAAGGTTCTTGATAAGCTTTCTGCTAATTGGTCTCCTGAATTTTGTCTGTTTTGCAGGAGCTATGATGTTGAATTTACATCTCAGGTAAGCATCGGGCGTGCTCTGAGCAAGCTGTTCCCTGACGCGCAGGGGTGACAACAGTGGTGTGGACATCCAAGGAAATTAAGCCAAGCCAGTTTAAATGAAGGATGCTGGTCTTTGTTAATGATTCCTGCTTAATAACACTCAGAGCCTGAAACCTGCTGCTAGGCACACGTGGTAATATTGAAAGGGAACTTTAATAATTTGCATTATTTCAGTATGAGAGTCAAATTTTGGAAGTCTCTCCTGTTGTGTCAGTAATGGTTTCATTGTAGAACAAACTCACACGGGTACATGTATTCTCACTGTGAGTTTTTGTGACGGATCTTTCACTCCTTTGCCAGTAAAGCTGCTGTTCAGCAACACGTGCTGCCACGTGCTGCCAGAAGTGCGGAGCGCGGCCTCACAGAGCTGAGGGGAGCGCGGGCTGGCAGCACGGGCTTCCTGCAGCTGCAGAAAGCTCGCTTTTGTGAGTCGCAGCCGGGACAGAACGGCACCTCTGTGTTTTAAAGGCATGGTGTACGTGGCAGAAATACTTCTCTAGGATCAGATTACGTGCAGCAGTGCCACCAGTCACTGGCAGCATCTGCTGTGCCAGGCTGGTCATCTTCTGTTCACTGGCAGTCTGTTCTTTGTTTAGAAACACAAACTGCTGGGAGTTGTTGTGAGCTCTTATTTTCTCGAGAGAGGATTATTTTGAATACTGCTTTTAAAATAAATGTTAAGCTCAATGATTTGAATATATTACCTCATCGCAGTTTTTATATGCCACACACACATAAGACTTTGGAAATTTTCTGGATACACTTTGATCTATTTTCATTCTTATTTGCCTTGTACCAAACATGTTTTCCATAGCAGAGCTGTGTAACTACTGAAGAAACCGCATTATGATCTATCGGGCAAAAGCCTTAATCAAGACGTCTCCTCTTTCCTCCCTTCTTTCCTTAGACGGAAGATATTGAAGATCTAATTCCCAAAGGGCTGTCTGAGGTAACGAAGCAGCAGATTCGTTATCTCCTCCAGGTACGTGAGTGGCGTTGGGGGGTGTGTGGAAGCCCATAGTGACTTAAAACAGGAGTTGTTCTCTCGCACATACCAGGGCCTTTGTACATCACACACTTCACTCTGTATTTTGCTGCTTCCATTTTTTCTAGTGCGAAGGCACAGAATCATACAGGTGGCTCCAGTGACACGTAGTGGCAGTTGGTTCCACAGAGCAGCTGTGTATTTTAAACTGAGCTTTACTGCTGCTTTCTCGCAGGTTCAGTGGAAACCACCTTGGCTTCTGACCGTCTTGGCTTTTGATCAGTTGTAGAACACAGATCTTTCATCTTTTTATTTGTTTGTGTTGTACATTAACACTTTAAAAGCTAAAGGCACACAGTAGGTGCTTTACTGAGTGAATTGTGTATCAGTTACCCACTACTCGCAACGGTTATAGGTCTCACCTTTTACAAATGTTCTGATTAGAACGCTCTAACAGAGTGCTGAGCCGTGCTTGTGACATCCAGTGACAAAACAGAACCGTTTCTGCTTTGGTTCCACTTAGAAAGGCTTTTGTGTTTCCTCTCATCTTGCGCCCTAGCTACCTCACCATCTCAGCCTGCCTTCTCAGTCACCGGCCGCAGGGCTCTGGCTGCAGGGCGATCGGACACGAATGCGGGGTTCCGATAACGGGTTCTGTGCGTTCCCAGCGCTGGAATACTCTCTGAGATGTGTTTTTCAGAAAAACACCAGGCTGCTTCATGAAGTGTTTTGAAGACAGCCAAGAGCTTGATCGCTTTCTTCAATCTGAATAATCAACAAATAGAAGGGAAAGTGTCGGAGGATGAGCAACAGGAGCATTTCACTTCTGTTCAGACAGTAAAAAAGACATCTTTTGCACAGAATATCCAGCCCTTCCAGATGAGTCAAAGATTTGAGGAATTATTTTGTGTGTTCTTTCAAAGTCAGTTTTTCTCCTTTCAAGTGTTAGAAATGGATCATGGAAGGCAGCCGTGGGTGGTGTGACATGAATCAATGCACAGCTGTGCACATGCATTAAAAGGAAAAAGGAGAGCAGTGTGAGGCCACCGTGCGCCTTTGTTTTTCATCCAGCGGACTCCCCCGATCTTCGGGCTCTTTATCCTGTCAAAGGGAGGAGTTGCTTGTATGGCTTTTTTATTGTTATTTAAATTTTAAATCATTTTAATTAAATGCTCTTGCCCTTGGGCTGAAAGCGTGCTTTGCCAGATCTCAAAGATGGTGACTCATTCCTCTGTGCTTTCTCAGGTAGGGTGGTTATTTTCTTTAAAAAATCAGTCTAAAAGTCACACAGCTCTCAATGCTCAGATAATTGTGTATTAACACATTTATTTTTCTCTTTACTGGTGTGCAAATGCAGTTCTTTTCTTTACTGTTACTTCCATTTGAAAATATTATGCTGGGTTACAAGGCAAAAATTAAAATACTATGCCATTTGCAGAACAAAGGGCATGAAAATGTGGCTTTTTTGTAGAAACTGTGCACCTCAAAGAATGACGTGCAGTAGTTCCAAGTTCCTCTCAGCTGTACAGCAGTTTGCTGTTCTGCCCATTGGCAAGCATATTGCAAACAAAGCACGCTGATTAATCAGAAGTATACATTTCCATTTTTTTCCCCTCCTAGATGAGAGTGACGTCAGACAAATCTTTGAGACTTGTGCTTTCCACTTTCAAAAATCTGCGCGAGGAGCTCTGCCACTTGCAGGATGACCTGGGGGTAAGCCAGACTGCTCCGTGCGCGTTGCTGGTCCCAGCCGGTGGGGAGCCCGTTAGGCGAAAGGAAGGGAAGGCTGTTGTCAGCCGGTGGCTTCAGTGGCTCCAGCGGCTCTCCGGGGCGCGGGGCCAGTGCGGACAGGAGATATTCCTGTGAGGAAAGCAGAAACATTTCCCACACCAGGTACTCGGCAGCACGGGAAACTTCACAGCACTGTAAAATGAAGAGTTTGGAGTGGGGAGAGGGAGTTTTAACTGTCCTCTTTAAGAGAACGTGAGTGCAGTGAAGCGGGCTTAGCTTGGGGGTTTCTGTTTAATAATTACAAATAATTATTTCTGGGATAGACTGGAAGAGCAGTGTCCAGGATCCCAGTGTTCACACCACACAAAGCCACAGATACTGCAGTGATGGGCAGCTCTGAGCTCTGTAGTTAAAAAGCTGGAGTTGGCAGAAAATTGTGTATTTTCTCAGTTCTAGAACACCGCTTACGGGTTACTCAGCGTGCTGCGCGTTGAATGCAGGAATAGTTTACTGAACCATTGCAGCGACTGACTATGAACACTTCTGTCTTACAGAAGTTAGAAAGTGACAGTGTCTTACTTAGGAAGGATTTGGCTTTTAAAGATTCTCAAGTGAAAGAATATGAAAGCATGTTGACTTCTCTGAGAGAGAATAATCGTCAGCAGCAGGTGAGTCTGAAAACATCTGCGTGTGTGTCTGTGTGTCCACCCGTTACCTCCCCCCGTGCATTCTTTCCACCTGTGTGCTTTCCAGCAAGCGCTGAGAGACGGTACGGCCAGGTGCCGCTCTCTGGAAGAACAGCTCCTCTCTCTGCGGCTCGGCGAGGGGGAGAAGGAGTGTCAGCTGAAGGAGCTGGAGTACTGCAAGCGTGCCCTGGAGCAAGAGGTGCAGAGCCTCAGGCTGCAGGTACTGGGCTCACTTTCCTGCGTTCGGTAGCTGTTACTCAGATACAGATGCAATCATGTGTGAAAATTAATGACAAGGACTCTCTTTTTGAAATAAAAAATTATTTAATTTTCTGTAGGCCTGCTCTAATCCAACACTGCAGACCACCACAGATGAACTCTCCAGCCGTTACGTAGAGATGATCAACAGCTTGAGAGAGGACAAAGACCGGGAGATCCGCAGCCTCAGGGTAAGTCGAGTAACGCGGCCTGCGTGCATTCCCCACCTTGTACCACTGCAGGGAAACAGCTGCTTTTCTTAATTAAGAGGACAGATTTCCCATCTGTACTTTTTGAGCTGTCCTTCCGTTCTGCAGTTACTTTATACATGGACAGTGATGGTGGCGCAGAAACCCTTGTGGCAGAACATAAAACGGTGATGTAAAAGAAATCCAGTTCCTTAGATGTAGAAATCAGGGATTAATCACATTAGCAGTCTTTGCTGAAGGGATCTTTTGTGTGTCCTGACAAAGGAAGAATATCCAAAAGACACCCAACAGAAAAACAAAGTCCCAGTCAAAACTACAGCTGGGAAGCGTCTCCTTGAAAGCACTGCAGTAGCATTTGACTCCCCAGGAAGCCAGTTCAGCTTGTTCAGTGATGGCTTAGCTGTACTGAGGTACAAACCTAGGAGCTTTGACTGAATCCTACCACTATCAGGTGGCACTTCCTGAATTTCCTGTGCAGTTCAGCATTCTTACTTGAACATCAGCAGGCTTTGCGTCTGTCCATCTACGTGTGTACAGCCACAGCATTTTCAAATTACACTAACTCCAGTCTTGCTGTTCCCAATGTCATTAAAAACCTCTGGAGGCCTAGATACGCGCTGGAAGGTCCCTGCAAGGAGCGCCGAGCGCATAACTGCTCCTTGCCCCTGTTCTGTAGGCCCAGCTATGCCAGTTCCAGCAAGATATGTCAAGGAGAGAAGGAAGCAACAGTGACTTGCAAATCAAGGTGCAGGAACTGACATCGATGTTGGAGGAGAAAGATGCTTTTATTAAACAACAGCAAGAGGTAAAATAATACAACTTCTTTATCTTGGAAGAATTTTTATACTTAAGCCTTCACTTACTGCGTATGTGGAAACTTACTTGTGCTCTCCTGGTTCAGGAACCAGGGTTAGGATTTTTTTTTAGCTGAATGCTATTCCTCTGCCAGGCTCTTGGAAGGACAGAATTTTTCAGACTGCTCTTTGAGAGGAATTTCTGCAACTATTTTATTGTGACTGCAGTGACCTAATACTTCAAAAAACATGATTTCATTTGAGTGTTTACTTTTGGTTTTCTCAGGACCTCTTCAGATTGAAGCATGAGAGATCATCAGGCACTCCGTCCTCTGGTGTGACAACTGTCATCACTAAGAAGTAACGTACTTCACCTTTCCTAAACAAACCCCCGTGCCATTTTCCCCTGCACCGCCCCTGTGCCCCAGGCTGTTCTGCAGCCACCTTACCAGCGCCCGTCCCGCCTGAAGGACGGTGTGGGGCTGGGGAGGGTGCCGTACAGCTGCACGGTAACAGCGACGGGGCGGGGGGGGCAGCCCGTTGGTGACGTTGAAGTAGCCGTATTCCCTCTTTAGTTACCAGGGAAATCGCTGGGGGTTGGTAATGACTGGAAAGCCTTTGTGGAAGGCTCGGAGTTAGAGATTTGGGTACAGGTACGCAGACTTCAGTTCACAGGTGTGCATCCCTTCTGGACACAGGTACCGGAACCAGTACCCGATCCTGGGCCTCCTGTCTGATGACTACAAGGTTACGTCTCCCGTCAGCAAATCCCAAACTGTTGTGATCGAGAGGACTGGCGAGATCTGGAAACATGTAAGTTTACCTACAGACCGACTGTACTGCCTCTGGAATTCTTAAGTATCCAGTTTAACTTCAAAGGAAGTATGGACATCTGAGAGAAAGCTGTGGTGTTCATTAACGAGGCTGGAAAAAGCCAAACGCAAGGACTGCACTGTCTGTTGCACAAAGGCAGTAATTGCTGGGTGCAGCGTAACCAAAATAACCTTTTGTTGTTTTCCGGACACACAATTACCTCTGACAAAAGTGGCGCTGCTCTCACAGCAGCCTCTGCCCTGGCGCAGTCGGTGGGGCAGCACGGCACGGGGCCGTTGGGCGGGCAGGAACTCCTTCCCTGCCCTGCGCTCGGGGGAGGCGTGGCGCGGGTGGGCGGTGCTCCTCTGAATCCAGACTGGTACTAAAACACACCCAGCACCACGGCCTCGAAACTTTGAGACAGGGCACTGACTAACCCAGGAGAGCGGTGACTTTATAACGAGTGATTCAAAGTAAAAATAGAAAACAGGAGGGGAGGAGGTACCTGTGTCACAGGGCACCAGGTAACGCTGCCAAATCGGAATACAGGGTAGAGGCTTGAGAAAGATCAACGGGGCCAGGTCACACACACACAGGTGTTCGCTTTGTGTGGGGGCTTTGTGGGGGATAGGACCAAGAACAAGACAATCGTGAGCAGCCGGAGTGGACGAAGGGTAGAAGGTTTGGCAAGGTCTAAAAGGGTACGGCACCTGGAGCAGGGTTCGGAAAGTAAAAGGAAGAGGTCACTGGCCAACAGCAGCTTTATTACTGATCTCCATAACTTGTCCAGTTGCATTGCAACCTAGCGAAATGTCAAGGAATTAAACAGTAATAAAGAAATCAGAAAAATAAAGCCCAAAAGCCTTCCTTCCTAGATTACTTGAAAAGTTAGTCATACTTTATGTTATTAAAAAAAAAATATGGAAAAGATGAGTGTACTCTGCCTTTGAAGAGCTCAGTATCATTAAATAAATGAGAACTGTTTGTATTTTAAGTTTCCCAAGCTCCCTATCAATCCCTACTGCAAGTTTCAGCTGAAACAAAATTCCTTTGCTGCAAGATAAACTTGATAAATCCAGTTTGGGAAGTGCCCATTCCACCTTTACGGCAAGTGAAGTGCTTTTTCTGCGCTGACGTGCTGTCAGGCAGGTCTGTGTCTCTGTGTTCGTTACTGAACAGCGGTGCTGAGGGCTGTCGGAGCAGCCTGGGTTGCAGAGGGAGAGCACGCAGCCTGCGCAGGATCCTGGCTGTCACGCACCGACCAGTCGCGCTCAGTCCTTGGAAATAATCCAGTTACAGTACTTGGATGTTCTGGGTAAGGCTGATCCCAGGTACCTCAGGGAACGCTTTCAGAGTAGATTCTTTGTAACACTGACTGTAGGTATCTGGTGCATTGCTGCTCTCCGTTGTTTCCCGAGTTGTTGTTGTGTTTTCTGGAGGCAGTGAAGCAGCCAGGTCCGACGCCTGCCCCTTGCTGAACAGAGCCGTGTACAGCTCAGCGCCACCGCTCTGGCCTTGCCCGTGCTGGCCCCTGTGAGCTCTGACGTGCGCAGCATTTCAGAGTCTCCCTGTTGGAGAAAATAAATACCTAATTGAGAGGTGTGCTTTACAGACCAGTGTTGTTTTCTACACAGAGATAACTCCCTGTTCTCTTCTAACAAGCTGCTTGTTTCTTTCAGGAATGAAAGAAATCCCTAAGCCGTCAGAGCTGCTCAAGGCGTTCACAGCGACCAAAATTGCTTTACTTTCTGCTATTTTGCATCAGAAAAATGTCCGGTCCGACAGCGAGAAAGGCTGGGGAACACATTAAGGCCAGGGAAGCACGAAGATGACGGGAAGCACTGTCTCCTCCTCACCACAAGGAACTGGGTTACCTGTCTCCATGACCGCCGCTACCATCTGTGCACAAACACGAGCTGTACCTTCCCGTGCGCTCACCTCTCGCTCAGGAGAGCGCCGCACGCCACGCTTCTGTGGACTTCAGTTTTCCTCGACCTGACTGACTTCTGCTCTTCAGCCGGTCCTGCGGCAGTCTGAGAGACAGAAGGAGGACACCTGAAACCTCTTCCTTTGTACTGTCAGCCGAATTTTCTGTCCTGTGCGCTGATGCCGAGAAGTGAGAACGCTCCCCATTTCAGGCCCGCGCACGCTGAAGGGCTGATGCACAGGTTGCCCGTTGGCTACTGCTGCAAACCCCAGAAACAGCCTTCATGGGGAACTTCACAAACGCCTCCCTGAAACCGCTCACCTGACATCTGCCTATGCACGGGAAGCTAAAACACCGCGGGAAATTGCTTTACTTACTCCAGGTACACACTCCTCAGCCTTAGCTACCGCACTGGCAAATACCCGTCGCCTGGCAGCGCAGTGGATGGGCTCATGCTGGTTTTAAAGAACGTACTGACCTCGGGAGTCGATGTATTTTTCACCTGAACCTTTGTAAGCCCCCAGCCCAGCCATAAGTATTGATCTGCTGTGCTGGAAAACGGCAAGAGCTTGGTATATTTTTATATAGAGAAACTTAGTATGAAAATAGCTTATAAACTAAATTTTATTTACAATTTTGGCTCCTTGCAAGACCAGAGTTCTCTCAAGATTACTTGGTATTAATAATTGAGTAGTTGTCTCAGCAGCACAGTGCAGAGACTGATGGGGAAATTTTAAACTATGCAATCAGAAGGTGCTGGCTCGTTATCTGGGGTTCTTGCTTTGCTTTATTTCTGCACACACCTATTTCTAGTCACAAAGAATCGACAGCATAGACAACGTTTAGTGGTGAAGGAACGCTGCAGGCTCTGTGTAACTATGAAATAAACCCAAGTGTAACACTGAATCGTGTGTCAGTACTGGAAACATACCCTGTCTGCGCGAGGGCCGGAGGGGGCTGCTTTGGGTGGTGCTTTAGGTGTTCCTCCACGTTTATCTTCACAGCACAGCAGTAGTGTGGGGTCCCTCCTCTTGCTGCCGCTGCCACTCCTCCACTCAGTCACTGCTGGGATGTCGATGACGCTTTTCCTAACGGGGAGAAAGAGCCCGGTGTACAAACCAGGTCACTGCCCGCTCTCTGGCTGGCTCCAGCCCAAGACTGGCCTGCAGCTCCAGAAGCCAAGAGTTTACACCATCAAATGACAATGACTTTAGCTTAGCTTATAGAAAGAGGTTTTAATTAGTTAAAAATGAATTATTCATGTGTGAATGAGGAGGGCCTTGCTCCACTGAAATCAGTAATTATTAGATTCTAAAATAACCCCTCCATTCCTGTATAGCAGTTAGAGACAAGGTACAGACGCACAGAGCCAAGGTACTGCCGCCACAGAAGAGTGCCAGTGCATTGTATCCCAATAAATAATTGTAGTTACAGTCACCTAATTCCTTTTTACCTTTGGTGACCTGAACAACAGAAAGAAATAAATGAAAGAGGAAGAGGCCCAGCACACCAGTTTAACCCAGTCATCCTGTTACCTGTGCCGACTGCGGTGCAGCCATCCCTGTGACGGCACCGCAGTGACCTGCAGCGTGACTGGGGGCTGTACCTGCAGCGCGACTGGGGGCTGTACCTGCAGCGTGACTGGGGGCTGTACCTGCAGCGTGACTGGGGGCTGTGCTGGCAGCGTGACTGGGGGGCTGTACCTGCAGCGCGACTGGGGGCTGTACCTGCAGCGCGACTGGGGGCTGTACCTGCAGCGTGACTGGGGGGCTGTACCTGCAGCGTGACTGGGGGCTGTGCTGGCAGCGTGACTGGGGGCTGTGCTGGCAGCGCAGCTGGGCCTGAGGGGGGGTGGGACACGCCCAGCGCGGACGCGGCTGCGGGCAGCACAAACAAACACGAGTTATTAACGGCCGTGCTTACCGTGCTGCGCACTCCCTTCAGCCACGGCAGGGCTGTACGGTATTCACAAACCCTTCCAGCCAGGAACAGCCAACCGTTCCTTAACTCTGTTGCGGCTTCCGCCCACGCAACGGCACGCGGCACATGCCCTGGATGCCAGCACGGGATTGGTGTAGCACAGCTGCTCCAAGGCTTGCTGGAGGGGTTTTAGCCTGCCGCGCGCTGCAAATGCTACAGATCGATGGGCCCGACACCACCTTTCACTCACAGGTACCAAAGCAATGGCTACTTGTCAAAAAGCTGAGTTACACCAGGAGAAGCATCATAATGGCCATTTGGGGCTGGTTTTGTTTTCAAATCAGATTTATTTAAAAAGCAAATTTAGGATTTTTTAATTATAAAAGTACATGTTATTTAGTGTAGGCTCAGCTACTGCCTCTTTTCTGTTGAACTGAAACCAAGTTCCTAACACTTCTGCTGGAGTTAGTTTAGAGAGAAACATCTCTGTCACTCCTCGTTATCACCCTAATTACAAACAGTATACTTCTTTTTAGAGAATTTTTCACCTCCATTTCAAGTAGGCCCAGTGAGACGTCTACACTTTTTCAGGAACAAATCAGAAAAACCAAAGGCAGCATTTACTTTTTATATATTTCCAACAACAAACATACTTACTGCCCTGCTAAGGCTGCCTTTAACGCAGTTGTTCAATAAATCCACACTGCCTTAACGGCCTGGATAGCATACAGTTGCTTGTTCACACACTGAAGAGCAGGAGAAAATCGTTTTCAGGTTTCATTACTGACTTTTCCACACAACTCACTACGCAATAGGGAACAGTTTCTCTGCCTCAGCTGTAAAACAAAAGCCAGAGGCCTGGTCCAAAAGTTATGACATTTCTAGCACGCACTCTGAAGGGGCGACACAGACTTTGGATCCTACACCAGGGTAACTCACCGCTACCTTCAGAGCGTTCTGCTGGTGTTCCTCCCTGTTTTCTCTCTCAGTTTCACAACCTGTAGTTGCGGGCATCTGAAACCTGAAGAAAACAAACAAACGAGTGATGATCAAGACACACAGCATTTTTAACTGCTCCTGGCTTTTAGGAGTTCTTAGTCTGTCATTCAAATAAAAATGCAGCAAACCAATCTGACATGTCAGAGCAAGCCTCCCACACGTCTGTGGAACTCGCTGCTTGCTCGAGGAACCAAGCTGTGTTTGTACATCACGCGCAGCACCGCAGGAGCGGGCAGAGGGGAAATCCAAACGTGGTCAAGAGCATCTGAACTTCCTCGCTGCTGTGCTCCCGGGCAGCGAGGAGCTGTACAGCACGCGTCACCTTTCCTATTGCTGGCGTGGCGGAGCGGCATCCTCCCACAAACGCTGAGAAAGGCAACGCACCCTGCCAGCGCTGCTCAGGGACAGACGTGTAAGGATTTGACCAGGAAGGGCTCAAAAGAACTCAAAGCCCTTCCTGAAAACGTGGCAAAAGGCAAACGTACACAAACTTCACTAAGGAAAGCTTGTATGCATGAAAGACGATCAAGTCTACACAGGAGCACCTTTAAAAGAGCAGAGCTCACACAACTTCATAACAATGACGGGAGACATCATCCAGAGTTTTCAGGACAAGTAATAAAACATGATACCACCGACTTTTATCACTCAGTTCAGCATTTAAGTCAAAAGATCTGCAAGGCTTACAGGTGGCGGTGGTGTCTCTCTCTCACTTGCTTCCTACCACCGCTTAGGAACTCACCAGCTTTGAAAAGCAGCGCGCAGGACCCACCTCAGAGCACCTCACCCCATGCGCAGGGCTCCCCCGGTTCGGGTACCAGGAGGCAATTCCAGCTCAGGGGAGTCGGGCAGGGCAGCGGTACAGACCACACAGAGCAGGGACCTGGGGAAGCACCGAGATACAAATTTTACTGTGAGTTGACATGAAGCATTTCTAAAATCATGACACCTCCACGGTGACAATACCACAGCCATCACAAATCCTCTTAAATATTTACCGGGAAAGTGCACTGAATCGAGTCTAGGAACTGCTCAACTCCTGGGGATTCAGGTGAAATTTTATTCTTACATTTCAGAAGATTTAAAACTCCACTTCCCAGCCAAACCTTATGTCAAGAACACCAACCAACCATGCCCTTTAATACAGAATTTCAATTACCAGGGAAACATGGTTGTAGGCAAAAAAAAAAAAAAAAAAAAGTTTACCTGAGTCTCTATCTTCTGTTGGATGAATACATACACAAAATATACATAAAAAGCTCCTCAATTACTGAAACAACATACACAAAGCAAGAGCACTGCGTATCACAGCACCTCCTCTCAGGTTTCTCTTTGTCTAGCAGGCACATTCCCTTATTTTCCCTTCACTAACCCAGCTCCTGTGTTCTGTCCTCCACAGCCCCAGTGTCACACCTGCAACACACTGCACAGGCCTGTTCCTGTGGATTCCTTCCTCCTTCCATCCATCACATTTTTTTTTTTTTTTAAAACCACCAGAGCCCTCGTAAGAGCTTTGCCTATTCACCATCCAGCCTGGACAGACAGTTACAAGAAGCTTCAACATCTGCAGCTACACAGAGACAGCAATCCTGGGAGAAGTCACAGAAGCACTGGTGGGAATTTCGAACTACAGAACAATCCCTAAGTCCAGCCTCAAGTCACCCAACGTCTAAGCAGCACTGGACAGAGCCAGCCAAGGGCCAAGCAGAAGCACACACTCCCCCAGCAGTATCCGTAAGGTACTGAGTTTTAAAATCACTGCTCAAGCAAAAAATCTGACAAACTTATTTTTTTAAACTGTTTGAAATGTAACAAGGTATGGGTTATTATCCATTAACCTTAACACTCTGTGGGTCATCTCAAGGCTGTTCCTCTCTTTGACAGACCTTGTTTCCACAGTCTTTCTTCTTAGCCAGGTTTCATTGTTCGCACACTGCCAAGAGAAGAGACAAATAATTAATACAAAGAAAGGAAGGTTCCAAATGCTAACGCAATAAGCCACCCAAAGAGAAGTGGTAACTCATCTGGAGACCTCACGTTGGACAGGGCTGCCTGTCGCCACCCTGCTAAGTTTAACAGCTCCATTTCTCCATCTCGCCGTCACAAGAAGCAGGGCTCACACGCAGAAGACTGTACTGCTCTGCTCCAAGTCCTACAGACCCTCCTGTATTTGTACCTCAGCTGATAATAACCAACTGCCTTTGTAGTTTTTCCAACCACTGTTCCCTCCCTCACATCTTGACAAACATGTTCCTCACTGATTTTAATGTTCCAAAAGGTATGACCTTTTTTTTCCTAATTAAAAAGAAATCTCATTAGGTGAGTTAAGCCTCAGCATCAATTTCAACTTCTGTAATACAAAGTTACAGAACTTCATCATTACAATAAAATGATAAAGCTGTAAAAGAATTAAACTTTTACAGACCATCCAACATATACTTTCTGCTATCATTAAATATGTTTTAAAAACCCCCAACTTTTGTGTGCTTTACAGTAGGTAGTTTTAGGGCAAGAAAAAACTAGATGCAACAGAAAATCCAGGTGACAAAACTGATGCCCCATGGTGTACCACACTTTTAAGAACAGCAGGTACCACTCACCAACTCTGAACTAAACAACCATCACCCCACACTAAACAACTGCTCATCCCCGAAAGAACGAACCCACAGATGTAATTTTAAGCTATCACATGTGTAAAGGTCACAGCTTTTCCCTGCACGCCTTGGAAGAAACACTGCTGTTACCCTCAAACACACTGTAAAATGGAAAGGTTAATACAGGTCACCAGTAAATACCAAGCATGAACAATAAACGGTATCACAACATGATCTGAATGTGATGCTTAAAAGCACTACGTCCAGATTTCACACCGCTGTCTAAACGCTGGCTCTGCAGAAGTTTAATTTTTGTCATTTCTACCCCCACATCCTGTTCTGTGCCCCATGAACTGCGATGGCAATGTGGGATTAAGTCTTTCTGCAAAGCTGGCTACAGAAATGGTTTAAAAGACGCAAGTACCTGATTGTTCCGGCCATCTGTGAGGTGGAAAAGGGAGCCAGCGCGATGTGTGCTTTGCCACAGTCAGAACGCTCATCTCCAGTCTGCTGTGAAGAAACTCCTTCAGTCTGTGCGGTCGATGCAATGCTCAGGAATAAAGCCTTACACTTGGCAACAAAACACAACTCTCATCTCTAAGATTTGCTGAATGCTACAGCCTCCTCCTTTGATTGCTAGGCATACAAAAAAAGTAGTATCAACAAAGCCCAGACGAATAGGCTGGTATCTGCATCGTTTCTGGTTTTTAGTACTAAACCTGTGAGTTCCCAGGGCTGCTGGAAACCCTTGACAAAGAGCTGATTTAATATCGCAGTCTATTCTTAGAAGTTTTTAATCTATTACTAATGTAATAATTCAAGTATTCTAAAAGCAATATTTTTAGTACTTCATTTTGCAAGCTGTTCTTACTATACAGATAAAAAGAAAAAAACCTACCTGGCTTTTCCCAAAATATATGAGAAGACTTATGTTCTCTTTACTTAAAGGAAAAAAATTCAAAGGAATGTCAGTATCACATTTGATAGTCATTTCAGAAATAAGCACAAGTACGTTACCTGGAACTTTAAAGGGTTAGTCAAACACAACCTCGGTACTCTCCCCAAAACAGTCTGACAAACACACCTCAAGTAACCTGTTTACCTGAAATGTTATTACATATTAATTAGCAAATAATGTCATTAAGACTAGCAGGCAAATTTACACAGAATGAGGCTTTCCTAAATACCATAAATGAAAAGCAAACTCCAAAAAAATTGGAGTGCAAGAGATGCGTTTTATTGTATGCCCGTTACGATGAGTAACACATTTAGAAATAATAATCCCACATAACAGTGACAATCTTATTTTACAGCGTGTACATCATTTTTTACAGCCACATAAAACACGTATTTTTCTAAGAGATTTCCCAAATTTAACTTTCTGAAGTTTAGAAATATAAAAAAAAATTTATTCTCAAGGAACTGATTCTCATCTGGTGCAAAAACAAAATATGAACAGTATCTGAAACACAAAGCCACAATATAGCATGAAGTTACAATTTCTCATGTGAACAGCTGTGTGCAAACATGAAGCAACTAAAAATGTAAAAAATACACATTATATGCATAACATTTATGAACAGGTTTTTCATTAAATAGCCCTAGACCAGCTTGTTATATTAAGCGCCATTTGATTTGCAGCATGCTAACACAAAGCATTGTTTAAAGGGATGCATATTTTAAATGTATACACTGTAAACTGAAGATCCACCTCCAAACTCTAGTGGCAGCATATTTTTCTGGTTAAATACTGCATATATACTTTCTTACAGATTGAAAATGCACG
Source organism: Ardeotis arabs (assembly GCA_011801015.1). NCBI lineage: Eukaryota > Metazoa > Chordata > Aves > Otidiformes > Otididae > Ardeotis > Ardeotis arabs. The sequence continues at coordinate 154,121 of JAAGAY010000498.1, read as the reverse complement.
TTTATAGTATGGTATAGATTTTTTAAAAGAATTGATTAAAAGGTGCAATTTTACGTCTATAATGAAAATTTCGACTTAAGAGGCAGGACAATAACAGTCATACCTGTTAACAACACTGCCCTAAAGAACATCTAATACTCTGAATTTTAATTAAAAAACCCCTACATTTTTCATCTTTCTTTTTAATATTCTTTTTAGAGAAGATTTTAAAGTAGCGAGAAAAAAAAGATTAGTGTTGAGTCACAACACTATTGGCTGCATCCATTTTATCCTTTTTTTTTTTTAAAAAAAAAAGTCAAATTCAAAGTTAATTTTATGTGCCATACTGAACAACATTCAACTGTAGTTTCAGATAAAAAAGGGAAATTATATACATACACATCTTCAACCCTAGCACCAGAACACCACCTTTGAGATCATAACATAATGCTCTATTTAAACATCATATCCTGCAATAAAATAGGTTAGCAGCGTTGAAAACCATTACAAAATTACTTGTTGGACCTAAACTAATAAGGGAAACGAAAAAGTTTCCCAATGAAATGTTTTTTTTTTTTTAAATAATTAAAAAAAAAAAAAAAAAAAAAAAAAAAAACCCCCAAAACAAAA